>JAJOZX010000536.1:907500-945000 GCA_023014485.1 Bathynomus jamesi
CTTACAAATCGCATTGAAATTGTCTCAAATCATACAAAAGTAAACACATGAAATACATAATGGCATTTTATTCGGTATAATAACAGATAAACACAGTAAGCTGATTCGCATAATTACAATTAATGTATAGTAAATCTCTGTTTGTACGATTCTCTTTTATGTGGGTTATCAGGACAATCACGTTGGAGGTTCCAGCAATAGTCTGCCATCATGTGTCTGTCCCATCTGCCTTGATACCTTTCCTCCATCACCTTGATATCTTGATGAAACCTCTCCCCTTGTTCCTCGCTAAAATCACCAATATTATCCTGAAATCTGTGTAAGTGGCTATGGAGAAAGTGTACCTTTATGCTCATATTAGTACCCAACTTTTCAAAGTTTGTGAGTATGTTTTGCACCAGTTCTTCATAATTGTCTGCTTTGTGGTTACCCAAGAAGTTCTTGACAACTAAGACATAACTGCACCAGGCAGAAGCTTCAACACCATTCATAAATTTTGTGAAATTAGAATCCTTGATAAGTGTACGGATTTGAGGGCCATCAAAGATTCCAGCTTTTAGTTTTTCCATACTTAGTCCAGGGAACGATCTACAAATGTATTTGAAGCAATCGCCATCTTTGTCCAAGGCCTTAACAAATTGTTTCATTAGTCCCAGCTTGATATGAAGTGGTGGGAGGATGATTTTTTCCCTGTCAACCAAAGGCTCGTTAATGATGTTCGCTGCACCTACAGTCATGTTTTCTCTTGAAGGCCATGTCACTTTTTCCAATGATCTTGCCTTGCCCTACTATCCCATAAACAGATGAAACAAGGGTACTTCGTATATCCACTTTGCTGCCCAAGCAAGAAGTTTACCATCTTTAGATCAACACAAATAGGCATCTGGTGACTACTGGTTGGGTGGTCGATGACTTATATACGGAGGGGGAATATTCTAGAATGATCGCGGAGTAAACACTAAGAATATTCGCGTGTCTCACCATCTAGAATGTTCCGGTAGTTTCCCATATGCACGCGTTATGGTTACGTTTCCTATTAATTGAGGGTATTCATTATCTCAAGAACTAGAGCCAAATCGGAAAAACTACTTTCATTTTGGAATTCAGCAACCCCAAAATACCCTAAATTCGTACGAATTTCCTTGGCAACGAAACAAAATTTTTTTTTTTGTTGAGCTGTGTAATTTATTACAATTTATACTGCACGCTTTTTTGTTGCATATTTTCTTAAAGGAAATATTTTTATTGATATACACCCATTGAGTCATGCATTGACAAAATTTATGGTAACTTAATATTTATTTATTTTTAAATTTATACTTTTCTTGATTTTTTGCAGACTTCAGTAAAAGTATCATTTTTTATTTTTTCCGCAAAACCCAAACAATTATCCTTTAAATTGAAGTAAACAAAACGCAGCTCACTTTTTACTAGTTCAACCGAACATCGGTTTCTATCATTACGCCATTTAGCGTTCATCACACTGAAAATTCTTTCGCAATATGCAGATGTTCCAGAAATAGATAAAACAAAAGATACTACTTTGAAAATATTCACAAATTTGAAATCATTATGTTTCGATAGCAGGTGCCATTTGCTACCTGTGTTTGTACAATCCGTTAAAAGTTTAGAATTTGAGATCGTTTCAAAACTGTTTCGAATTAATGAAAGCTCTTCAGAAAGATCATTCATATTTAAATTTAGTTTTTCGTTTAATTTTAAACCTTCAACTACTTCACTAAAGTGCTGAGACTGTGGGCATGAATTGTCTACGAAACAGATTTGATAGTTTTCCATAAATCGTATTTTTGTGAAAATCGAACCTCTGTTCTAAATGTTCTTGCAGAATTGAGGGGTCGCGCGTCTTACGTGCCTAAGCGCCACCGCAAGCGAAAACGTGTTTTTGATGGATATCACGATTTTCACCCTTCCTCCATCGCGTGGTTTGGGTTATAATCAGGCCCGGATTAAGGCTAATGGGAAGGAAGGGCCTAAATATATGCAACATAAATTCATAATCCGTAATAACACATACATTAATGATTAATCACACAAACTATGACAATTTGACAAATGTAGTTATATTTCATTCCAGTACACAAATTATCCAATATACAAATATACAGTATAGACTATTATTCCAATAAAAAAATTTGCCAGTATGAATTAGCAAGACCAACTTTATTGGCTCAGTTCAAAAACAAATTTTGTTTGTTTTCCATTAATTTTTACGTTTTCTATGAATGATTCATAGAAAACGTAAAAATGGCTGCTGGAGTGCCCATGGTACTTAATTGTGGACCAGGATTCTAATGTCTCTAACTCTTTCATAATTGTCAACATCACTTTTATAATCTTTTATCTCAAAAATATGCACACCAAGGAGCGTGAAGTGTATGTATCAAGTTGCTATGCAATGTTCTTCCTATGAAATAACCAATGCAAACATGAGCCAAACCAAAAATCAACTTACCTCTAAGATTTCATCTTTTGTTTATATATTCCTGGCTTCAGGGCTACCAACCGAAAAGAGTATGTGTTACAACTTGTAACACATACTCTTTTCGGTTGGTAGCCCTGAACAAAATTGAAGGGCCTAAAAAAAATTGAGGGCCTAAGGCTATTATAGCCTTGTTAGCCTATGGGTTAATCCGACCATGGTTATAATGACCTTACGACACTAGAAGTATGGTTGAAAACCTTATGAAGCGAACTACTTTTTTCACCTCTGCCGCCCAGATGTGATGCACGTCTTAAGGCCCCAATATCCCGTTCAACTGGTGGGAGGTGATGGGGGTGGGGGTGGGACGTTCGGTCTCTGGGTGGTGGGAACAGCAGGAGGAGCGCGAGCCAATGAAAACATGGCATCCACGCCACTCTGCTTTCTGATTGGCCACCCGCTCCACGCGCCGAGAGGGACACGACACAAACATCCCGCCATTACCTTAAGACTCGCGTTGCTATTAGCAGGCGTCCTGTGTTCGTGCTCATATTGATGAATATTGCGTGGATTATTCTATTCACCCGGCTTCTAACTAGCTATTATCAACGTGTGCAGCAATGTCTCACCGTGCTAGTGATAGTGATGAAAAATCAATGGAATCATTCTGTGCCAGAAATCGCACCCAAAGTCGGCATAATAAGAAAATAAAAAAATATAAAAAAATATATGTATAAAATATAAAATATGAAAATCTATTCCAAAAACTCAACATCTTCATTAGCATACTTAGAACTCTATTTTAGCCAAAAATGAACGTTATAGCTCAATTAATAACAGAGATACTATTGCGAGAATATTGCTGAACTTTGGAGGCGATTTCTGGCGAATTTTAATTTTGGCGCTTAGGTATCTTAAGACGCTGGACCCCTCTATTATAAAATACTTTGAAGTCTTCTATAATCTTTTTGTTTTCTGTAGCATCCAAACATTTAAGTGAAGAAATGAACTTATAAAATGTTACTCGACTTAAGACTTTATAATTATTTCCTTTTAAACAAAAGTTTTGTTACAAAACTGTTGTTTGGAACAAGATTGTTAACAGAAAAGGACAAATGGCGTCCTTTCCGAACTCAATAAAGGACAAGGACAAAATATCTACAAAAAAGGACGGTTGGCAACCCTAAATTGAAGAATTTAATTGAATAAAGTTGCATAATAGATTGCAGACAGAAGAAAATGGAGTACATTTTTCACAGGAGTGAACGTAATAATACCAAAAGAAAATGAATGTCGTAGAAAATATAAAATGGTGATCAACATCGTACATAATAATTGCGTATGGTGGTGCCAAAAAAAAGTGGATGTAATAAAACAGTTTCGGTGCGCAATGGAACACGGTTCGAAGACCACCCACATTCCATTATCTAAGATTATTATGTTTATTTACTGCTAGGCAAAAGAATAAATACACCAACATAAAATTTTGTGATCATGAACTTGGAATTAAAACCGACGCAGTAATAGACTACAAGAAGAAGTTATTTAAGAGGTGAGTTGCACTATCCTAACCTAAATTAATCTAACCTAAATTAACCTAACCTAACTTTCCAAACAAGATATCGTATGATTTTTGTGAAAGATATTGCGTTCATTTAGGCTATAGGTGGGTATAAATTTACTTTGTATTTTAGTTAAGTTACGGTTTATATATCTTAATTTTGGTTTATTTCTGCATTTAAGAAGGCCAAAATTGAATTCTGCGCATAAAATGACTTAAAATATATATACTGTATATATTGTAAATTGCATAAACATTTAATTAATTCGTGATCACGCTAATTTGTTATGCATCTATGCTTCAAAGCAGTCCGTTTCCACGTTATATCATTAATAATAACATCATTGAACTCGTTAATAGAAGAACGCTTTACATTTGGCAAGATAATCATTAATACTGAAAAAAGAGAGTTTACAGTTCCACTTTATCTCATTATGTAAACCTCTTCAGTCCCTCCCCCCCTCCCCCCACTCACCCCTTGAATAAAATGCAAATTAATTATAATTTGGTAAGTAAACATCTTGGTGCAATTTATATTTTTTATTTTTCTCCTTTTGCCCTGACAAGTGTTTGTCGATATTTGAAGTGAAGTATTTTATCTTTGAGGTTTTCATTTAAGGGATTGAAACCCCTCATTTCAGTTAGTTTTTACATCCTATGAGGTCCTTGAACTATATATATATATATATATGTAATATATATATATAAGCAAACAACCACAGGGAAAAGGAAAAGGAAACACGAAGTCCGAGCGCTTTCGTGATATATTCACATCTTCAAGGAGAAACAGAAAATATTTTCTATTTTCTGTTTCTCCTTGAAGATGTGAATATATCACGAAAGCGCTCGGACTTCGTGTTTCCTTTTCCCTGTGGTTGTTTGCTTATTAAAAGATCACGTGTTATTCTGTGATTTTAGTGCATATATATATATATATATAATATATATATATATATATATATATATATATAGTGAGCGGCGGCAAGTCGTTACAGTACAAGCAGTATCTTCATCAGAATCAGAGGTCCTCAGCTGAGGACCACAAGGAACAGTATTAGCTTCGCTACTCTTCATAATCATGCTAACTGACATAGATGAGGACGTTACCAGAGACAGCACAGTAACATCAACATCCTTTACCGATGACACAAGGATCAGTAGAAAAGTAAGAAACCCAGAAGATATAGGATCTCTACAAACCGACACGAACAGAATCTACAAGTGGACGAAAGACAACAATATGAAGTTTAACACTGAGAAATTTCAGCTGTTAAGGTACGGAAAAAAGAGAAGACCTAAAATCCATGGAATATTATACCCCAAATGGACAGGAAATTTAGAGGAATTCTAGAGCAAAAGTTTTAGGGGTTGTAATGACTGATGATACGAAATTTCAAACACAAAATCAAAGATAATAACGGAAAATACTGAGAACCTTTTAAACGAAGGGATAGGAATATAATGATTCCTCTACTGAAAACACTGATCATACCCAAATTGGAATACTGCTCGGTCCTAACATGCCCATATAAAAAAAAAGACATTAGACAGCTACAAAGGATTCAGAGAAGCTTCACAGCCAAGATCAAGGGGTGCAAAGAACTAAATTACCGGGAAAGGTTACGCGAACTAAACCTATATTCACTGGAGAGAGAGAGAGAGAGTTACAAGTTACAAGGACAAGAGGAAGCCTCAAAGACCTTTCGGTCCACTCTGGGAGGTTCCTGTTATTAAAAGTTTATTTTTCTTTCAACTATCCTAGCAGTAGTAGAAAACTGGATAGAAAAGTAGAAGGCTCTCTCCCCACCCTCCGCTCCCTCCCTGCCAGAGGCAGGTACGGAAAAAGGTTGAAGAAAATACCTTGACCCTGGAAAAGTAGCCAAGGAAATTTTACAGGAAAGTGGAGAATATATAAATAGCTCTATATTTAGCTTGTTCACAGAGACACCGTGCAAGCGAACTCCTGCAGAGTTTTCTTATGTTTTAATCTTAAACTATGAGAGTATTCAGTACTTTGTCTAGCCTATTTTTAAACACATTTACACTTTGACTGGAAACAACCTCTGAAGGAAGTTGGTTCCAGATATTAACTATTTTATAGGAAAAGAAATTCCCGCAGACAGAGGTCTTAAATGTCTTTAGTTCCAGTTTAAACCCATTATTTCTTGTCGGATTGGCATTAAGTGAGAATAAGTTTCTGTAATCTACCCTGTCTATTCCTTTGAGCATCTTGAAGACTTGAATAAGCTGACCTCGCAACCTCCTCATCTCTAAGCTAAACAGATTTAGGCGCTCCAATCTCCGTTGGTAGCTTTGCATTCTCATTGAAGGGATCAATTTTGTAGCCCTTGCTTGTACTCTTTCTAACCTTTCTATGTCCTTCCTGAGGGATGGAGACCAAAACTGCGCACAGTATTCCAGTTGAGGTCTGACTAGAGAATTATAAAGAGACATTACAGTCTCCTTGTTCCGAAACTGGAACTGTCTTTTAATATAACCTAATAATTTTAAGGTCCTCTTTTCGACTTCTGCACAGTGCTTCGACGGTTTCAGATCGTTGCTGATATAGACTCCTAAGTCTTTCTCTAGATCGGTGTCAGTCAAGGTCCTTCCCAAGAGAGAGTAATCGGTCTTCGGGTTTTTATAACCTATGTGCATTACCTTACATTTGTCCAAGTTGAATGGCATCTGCCAAGTAGCAGACCATTCGCCCAACCTGTCAAGATCGTTCTGAAGCGTTCTTACGCCCTCCTCAGTACCTACACTACTTCCTAATTTTGTATCGTCTGCAAATTTTGAGATTGCACTTAGAAGCCCCACGTCTATATCGTTAATATAGATCAGTGATGCACAAACCCTGGCCCGCGGGCCAAATGTGGCCCCCACGGGTCTTTTCAGTGGCCCCACGGGTCTTTTCAATTCAATGAAAAAGTTAGCTACCCAAAGAAAAATCTGAAATATTACCCCTGGTTATTATAAAAAATAGAATATCTATATATCTGGCCCCTACATATAAACAGATGGTTGGTTTGGCCCTCAACATCCAAAAAGTTTGTGCACCACTGATATAGATGATAAAAAGTAAAGGACCCAGAACGGAACCCTGTGGTACACCACTGGTGACCGGCGCCCACTCCGAAGCCACTCCATTTACAAAGGTGGGCAGTTGCGCCGCAAAAAGTTGCGGCGCAACATTTTTGGTTGCGCTTGCGCTTGCGGCGCAACTTTTTTGAAAAGGGTTGCGCTTGCGCGTGCGGCGCAACTATTTCAGCAGAGTTGCGGTTGCGGTTGCGGCGCTACAAAATCGTTGCGCGTGCCCACCACTGCAGATATACGTTAAATGCAAAGGTGGGCAGTTGCGCCGCAAAAAGTTGCGGCGCAACTTGCGGCGCAACATTTTTGGTTGCGCTTGCGCTTGCGGCGCAACTTTTTGAAAAGGGTTGCGCTTGCGCGTGCGGCGCAACTATTTCAGCAGAGTTGCGGTTGCGGTTGCGGCGCTACAAAAATCGTTGCGGTTGCGGTTGCGGCGCTACAAAAATCGTTGCGCGTGCCCACCACTGTCCATTTATTACCACTCTCTGCTTTCTATCTTTTAACCAATCCTCAATCCAGTTGGAAACGAGCCCGGTGATTCCTAGTCCTTTGACTTTAGCTATCAATCTAGCGTGAGGGACTTTGTCAAAGGCTTTTTGAAAGTCGAGATACACTATATCTATTGCCCTACTTTCATCGTACAGTGTATGCATATTATGGAAAAACTCTAACAGGTTTGTCAGACAAGATCTATGTCGCCTAAATCCATGTTGAGAATAAAAAATTAGATTGTTAGATTCAAGGTGATACACAATACGTTTTATAATGATGGATTCCAACAGTTTGCCGACAACTGATGTTAAACTGATCGGGCGATAATTACAAGGATTTTCCTATCACCCTTTTTTAAAGATTGGTGTTACATTTGCTAACTTCCAGTCGGTTGGAACTTTCCCTAACTCGATTGATTGTTTGAATATGGTTACTAAGTTGTCAACAACATTGTGGCTAACCTCTTTTAATACCCTTGGAAGAAATAAGTCGGGGCCAGGGTGATTTTATTTGTTCATCTTATCAATTAATTGCTGTACCTCATTTCTCGTAAAACTTATGCTCTCTACGGGCTGGTCACCGTCATATGTAATCCGAGGACTTGGCACTTCTATTGTGTCTTCCTCCGTGAAGACTGTAATGAAGAACTCGTTTAACATATTAGCTATATCTTTATCACCGAATTTCAGTACGCCATTTCTATCTTTTAAGGGGCCTACAGAATTTTTAATTGGCTTTCTGCTATTAACATGGGCAAAGAATTCTTTAGGGTTAACTTTACAGAGTGAGGCAACTCTAGCTTCTTCATCACGTTTGGCTGATCTAATTAAGGACTTAACCCTCCTACGTAGGTTTATATAGTTTTCTGAATTAGTGTGGTTGAAATGCGACTTAAGTAGTTTGTAGGCTCTATTTCTTCCCGTAATAGCCCTCCTAATTTCGTTGTTAAACCATTTCGGTGACTTTGTTGACAAGAAGACCATTTTAGTTGGTATAAAAGTGTTCTGTAATATTCTAAATTGATCCCTATATGAGCTCCAGGTGACATTGACATCCTCACTTATTAGAACTTCAAGTGTGTCTAAACTACTTCAGAAGCTTTCAAAATTTGCTCTCGAGAAATCCAGTCTTTCACGAGTCTTTTCGCGTGTATTAACTGGAACCCTGAGGTCAAACCTAACCAAATTATGATCGCTGTTACTTAAATTTTCACCAATAGTCAGGTTAGAGACTAGGTCATCTTCGTTCGTGAATATGAGGTCTAGTTTATTATTACCCCTAGTAGGCCCGTCAACCCATTGACTTAATAAGTTATCATCGGCAAGTTCCAACAGTCTTGAGCCTTCAGCATCAGCTGTTTTGTTTTCCCAATTTATATTACCACAATTAAAATCACCAAAAATCACACTGATCTTATTATTCACTATTCTGCTTAATTTGTTATACAAGTTTATATCCTTATCAACGGGGTAGTGAGGTGGTCTATATACTAGAAGTAGCTGCACTACTTTATTATTATTTAGGTTTAGATCAATTCCCAACATTTCATGAGCAGATACGATATTACTGTTTACCGGGTGCAGGGAGTCCCGAGCATACAAAAGTACACCGCCGCCTTCCCTTCCGTTCTTATCTTTGTGAAACATTTTGTAACCTACCATTTCAAATTCTCCTACAAAATCCCTTGATTCAGAATGAATCCAGGATTCCGTTATTCCGATGATATCAAAATTCTCAGTTTTGACTAGCGCTATAAATTCCATTAGTTTGTTTCTAATTGACCTAGCATTGAAGAGCACAGTTTTGAGTGATTTTAAGTTGTGATTTTTCCTAACTGGCCTGAGTCGTTTCCCGACGCAGTTGAACTAACTACTGGGGGAGTGGGACTAACTACTGGGGGAGTGGGACTTACTGCTGTTGGAGGGGGACTGACTGCTGTTGGAGGGGGACTAACTGCTGGGGGAGGGGGACCGACAGCTGGGGGAGGGGGACTAACTGCTGGGGGAGGGGGACCGACAGCTGGGGGAGGGGGACCGACTGCTGGGGGAGTAGGTTTAACTGTTTGGGGAGCAGGATCAATTGCTGGTTTGGGGGTCCTAGTTTAAAAAGATTATCAAATTAATGTTCAGTAAATCACCATACTTCCTTTTCCCCTTCTGGTTAAAATGTATCCCGTCCGAACCAAAGTACTCCCCATTTCCGTAGAATGTAGGCCAAAAATCGACAAACTTAGGCCTTTTTCATCACACATGCGTTTAACTCTTTTATTTATGCTAATGGCTTTACTTAGAGTATAGTCACTAGCACGCATTCGAGGGAGAATTCCTACGACCATACCCATGTCTGTCCTATCCCTAACCTTGTCAGTTAGGTTCTTGAATTCTTTTATAATGGACTCTGTCTGCCCTCCTGTCCCTCCCAGAAAAACGTCATTGCCACCAACATGGACAATGATAGGGCAACTCTTATTCTTGATATTAATTTTGCCTAATTCCCTATTAATTATCTGGCTTGTGGCACCCGGAAAACATCGGAGTTTTCTCTTGGTCGCCGTCTTGCTCCGAAAAAGTCCCCTTGATTCCTTACCATAGAATCCCCAATTAAAAAGGATTCATCCTCCTCATCAGCAAGTAAGTGAAACTTATTTTTGATGGTAATGGGTTCCAAATCCTTATGTTTTGGTTTTGGTTTGGAGGGTCTTTTATTTTTGACCAATTTGAATTCTTGTTCCTCCGTTCTATTTTCCGGAATAGTCACCGTGTTTTCCAAGCGTGCCACGCTTTGTTCTAGATGCTTAATCTTACAGTTTAAATCTGCTGATGTGTTTTTAGTTTGATCTTGTCCACTGGGTTGGATTTCCAGCTCTTTAACTTCCTTTTCGTGGTTGTCTCTAAGTTTACAAAACAAACATACACTAAGGGATGTGATATCGCTGATACTACCTTCAGGGAAGTCAACGCACCAATGATTAACTTTACATTTAAAGCATTCTGCTTTCAATTTAGCTGGCCCTGCCATATTTTCTCTTTTTTTTTTTTCTGAATACTCTGAATAAGATAAAGCGTTCTAGCAATGAAAACTATCAAAAACGTTCTGACCAGTATATAAAAAAGGGGGGGGGGGTGAATTCATCCCGCGCGTAGACGCATCCACCTATTGCAAGTGACGTTCATCCCTTCCAGAAGACTACACCTCTCGCTGCTGCCGCACCGACCAAAGGTCTCCCCAGGGCCGGACAGTCCCAAACGTGTCGCAGCTACCAACTGACAAACACTCGCGACGCAGGCATCACGGATTTCCCGCCAGGAGCGACAGCGAGATGCAGCCCCTTACTAAGTCTTACTAGTCACTCACAAGCGGCCAGACTCTTAGAATCCAGTGTTCAAGGGATATCCCACCAGACCCAGAGCTACGCCCGAGACTTTACGCTGGCCTGGCAGCCAGCTGGGCAGTAAAGCTCTCTCACCTCAGAGCAGTACAGCCAAGCACCATCAATTGGTCACCAAAGAACGGTCGCAGGGGGCTGGTCAGGCCATTACGCGTTAGGAATGGGCTTAACGGGGCACTAGCCACACTCCATTCATCGCGCCCCTACGCCTGGGACCCCTCCATCCCAGTCTCTCACAACCTACGAGCGTTAAATGGTGTTATTTATAGAGGTTCCAAAGCCTCTCTTCCCACGCATGAGGTAGCAGTAGGGTCCTAATAGTAAAAGAAGAGAAAAACTTAATACTAAAAGAATTTTTTTTTTTTTTTTTTGTCAGAGGAGAACATCCTTAATGTAAGCTAAAAGGACAGAGTAGGGATGGGATGGGGTCCTAGTAACCCACGGGACAGGATTGTACAACATACTTTACCCGCCCTCCCGAAAGAGAGAGAGAACCTAAAGGAACTGGCAGCCAATTTCTCTAGAATCCCACGACTCGGGACCGGAGGGCTGTCACACCCCAAGTATAAAGTTTACAACATCCAGAAGAAATGTGCATAACCTTTATACCCCTGCGGAGAGAGAGAGAGAGAGAGAGTTACAAGGAAAAGAAGTACCTCAAAAGGCCTTGCGGCCCATACCGAGGTACCAATGGCAACGGGTGCCAGGGAAAATTTTGTAAAGTTTCTTTCAACTATCCTAGCAGTAGTAGAAAACTGGATAGAAAAGTAGAAGGCTCTCTCCCCACCCTCCGCTCCCTCCCTGCCAGAGGCAGGTACGGAAAAAGGTTGAAGAAAATACCTTGACCCTGGAAAAGTAGCCAAGGAAATTTTACAGGAAAGTGGAGAATATATAAATAGCTCTATATTTAGCTTGCTCACAGAGACACCGTGCAAGCGATCTCCTGCAGAGTTTTCTTATGTTTTAGTCTTGAACTATGAGAGTATTCAGTACTTTGTCTAGCCTATTTTTAAACACATTTACACTTTGACTGGAAACAACCTCTGAGGGAAGTTGGTTCCAGATATTAACTATTTTATAGGAAAAGAAATTTCCGCAGACTGAGGTCCTAAATGTCTTTACACACTCAAATAGTGTGCAAGATTTCGTCTAACCTTTTCTTGAACTGATCCACAGAGGAACTGTTCACAACTTCCGAAGGTAACCTGTTCCATGTGTCACAGATCTTATACGTAAGTAATTCCCACACACTAGTCCTAAACCGTTTCAAATCCAACTTCCAACCATTGTTGCGAGTTGGGTTATCATTTAAACTAAACATACTTCTAAAATCGACATCGTTGAACCCTCGTAAGAGCTTGAAAACCTCGATCAGTTGACCGCGCAGCCTCCGAGTTTCAAGCGAAAACAAGTTCAGGGCGCGTAACCGTCGATTGTAGCCCATATGCCTAACGGAAGGGATTAACTTTGTGGCCCTCGCCTGCACTCGCTCCAGCCTCTCAATATCTTTCCTGAGGGTGGGCGACCAGAACTGCACAGCATACTCCAGGTGCGGCCGAACAAGGGAATTGTACAGTGAGAGCACAATCTCCTTGTTCCGAAACTGAAATTGCCTCCTGATATAACCCAATAGTTTCTGGGCTTTCTTTTCCACCTCTACACACTGTTTCGTAAACTTAAGGTCGCTGCTAATTAGCACACCCAAGTCCTTTTCTAAATCAGTCACCTCGATATTACTGCCCAACATCGAGTAGTCCGACTTGGGATTGGCGTAGCCAATGTGCATCACTTTGCATTTACCCAAGTTAAACGGCATTTGCCATTTTTCGGACCACTCTCCTATCCTACCTAGGTCCGCACGCAGTTCCTCGATCGCTTCGGGCGTCCCAACATTGGCCCCAAGCTTGGTGTCATCAGCGAATTTGGCGATCCGACTGACGATGCCACCGTCGATATCATTTATGTAAATGATAAACAACAGTGGCCCCAAAACGGAACCCTGAGGAACCCCACTAGTGACCGAGGCCCAACCCGAACTAGCCCCTTTAATTACCACCCTCTGCCGCCTATTCCTCAGCCAGTTTTCAATCCACCTACCTATTTCCCCACCGATACCCAGCGCGCGCACTTTCGCCATTAGCCGGCGGTGAGGTACCTTATCAAAGGCTTTCTGAAAGTCGAGATAAAATATATCAATCGCCCTACTCTTATCGTACTCACTCAACATGACGTGGAAAAACTCGAGCAAGTTGGTGAGACACGACCTATGCCGTCTAAACCCATGTTGGGAGTCCCCAAGCAGCTTGTAGAATCCAAATGGTCAACGATCTATCAGCTATTATCCCTTCTAATAATTTACCTACAACTGAAGTGAGACTAATGGACGATAGTTCCCTGGACTTTCGTGATCCCCTTTCTTAAAGATAGGGGTCACGTTGGCTTCCCTCCAGTCACCAGGCACCTGGCCCATCTCCAACGATTTGTTGAAGACTGTAGCCAGGTGGGGAGCCACCTGGTCGCGCACTTCTCGCAAAACACTGGGGAGAAACTGGTCTGGCCCAGGAGCCTTAAACGCGCTCAGTTTGTCTATTCTATGGCAACGACTGTCGCGGTACATCTAACACTATCCAGGCCAGCACCTTCGTGCCTCACAGCTGGCTCGGGGATGACGCGAGAGAGAGAGAGAGAGAGAGAGAGAGAGAGAGAGGAGAGAGAGAGAGAGAGAGAGAGAGAGAGAGAGCATTATTTATACCTGGAAAATAATGGAGAAACTCGTTCCTAATCTTACTCTGAACCCTGTAACTCCCCAAACAACAGTGGAAAGTAGAAAAGGAAGACTGTGTCGTGTTCCCAAATTAAAGGCGAGACAGGGAACATTTTGAACCCTGAAAGAAAATAGTTTTGTTGTGAGAGGACCAAAACTGTTTAATCAGCTGCCCAAAGACCTAAGGAACACGAATGGTGTTGCAGTGGACATCTTCAAAAGAAGATTAGACGCCTGGCTCAGAACAATCCCCGATGAGCCGGGCGTACCTGGCTATGTGTGGTGGAGAGTACAAGAAACCAACTCACTACTTCACCAGGCCAACTCGAGAGGAGGGGTGACAAGCTTGAGCTTCGTGAAGTGAGGAATCATCGCACAGAACATCTGAAAGGTTGAAAGGTATATGTTGACATCTCCTTATCTCCTTCAGCCTAGATTCTAGTTCCATTCGAACAACCAGCTAAAAAAGATAGATCTGTTAATTGAAGAGAGAGAGAGAGAGAAAAAAAATGTGTGTGTGCGCGCGCGCGTGCCTGCGTGTGTGTGTGTGAACCCCCCCCCCCCCCCCCCCCCCCCCCCGAATTTTACCTGAATCTCTTTGAACGATGTTTATGCCAAACAACGAAAACACACTTCGAAACCAAGTTCGTGTTCAAACGCTTTGATTCATTTATATGGCGTGGAATTAGGTCGTTTTTCGAGTGGATATTTGGCAAAACTACATTGTAAAAAGAAGCCTTTTACAAACATTCCTTTCTCCCTTTGATTTAGTTGGTTTGTCATTAGGATGAGTGATCTAAATGATGTAGAGGAATTCTTTATCGCTTTGTCAAATGTGGTGAAAGGATGAATGCTTTTTTTTTTTTAGATCATGATTGAGGGTAAATAAATTAGTTAATTATATTTTTTTTTGTTTTTATATGATTTATTAATTATTTATTTGTTGGTATAGAAATTAAGTAATTAATAATTGATAATTGTTGGTTGTTTTCATTATGAAAATTTTGACGAAGTTGAAGTTGGGTTTCGGACTTAGTTTTTGTTAAACACACACACACACACACACACACACGCTCGTGGCTGCCGTATAGAAACGCTGTATTTTTAGATTTTCAGTTGTCAATGGCGACATTTAGCCTAATCTAAATAATGTAATTAATTTAACCTAAGTTAGACTAACCTTCATTATATCCCTTTTTTCATGATACTTATGTAGGGCTTGAACAAATAAATGTCACAATATAGTGACACGTACGTTCGTGTGGTGATGAGCTGTGTGTGTATCAACACACACATACACGCGCACGCACACACACACACATCCTTTCTTACCGATAATGTAATGGCTTCACACTCCTCGACTGCTTTTTTGTAATAAATTGGCAACATTGGAGACTTTAAATGTCCTGTAGTTACCCGCATTAGGCCACGTCCTGAAAGAGAAACCCAAAACTGGGATTCTTTCTTGGAAATGTAATTTCTTCTCCATCCAGATATCGTTGGGTATTTGGTCATTAACTTGGGTATAATCTGTATAAGGACGTGCTTAGCTGAAAGTTGGAAACGTCTCCAGTGAAATGGAGGCAGTGAAGATGGAGGGGTTTATTTTAATGTACTTTAGTTTGATGTAACTTTTAACCGTTCCGTATTATGAACCCAATCCTGAAACTTTTAACTCTCTCATATATATATATATGTGTATATATATAATATGCACCTCGGTGGTACAATGGTTAGCGTCCCTGACTACCAATCCATTGGCAGCGGGATCGAGACCCGATAATGGCAGGAGGCGCGCAGCAAAACCAAGCTGTTCATCCTTCCACACAATAAAAAAAAATTGGTTGGTAGATAAATGGGTACCGTGGGTAGCCTAGTGGTTAAGACGCTGGGTCCACGTTAAACTGTAGGTCTAAGATGGAATGAACAATTCGGGAGGAAGCAAAACCAACCAAGGTTATATATATATATAAAGTTGAAATTCAAAATGATTTAGTAAATTTCCCGCTTGAAAACTGTCCTTTTACAATATGCTAATATCACAATTTTTGGAGATCTTGTATGGCACTATTTCTTCTTTTATGACACTAATGGGCATTGAATATGGCACTGAAGAATATTTGCCAAAATGTACTTATTAACAGCATATGTAGATAGAGAGGTGGGTAGATAGGAGAATAAATAGCTGTATAAATGGACAAACACAAAAATGTAGTAGATACATGGAAAATATGCAAAGTAAAACTACTGTAGGTAGGTAGTAGATACTGTATACTGTAGATGTAAAAAAGTGAATGATTAAGTAGATTGATAGATAGCATAAGGATTGACAGGCAATTAACCATAAATTGATAAGTAGATGAGTCAATGAAAATGGATATAGGTAGATAAATATATAGAAATGGTGAGAGAGAAATAGGTAAGAAACGAAGAGGTAGATAGTTAAATAGATAAGAAATTGGAGAGGTAGATAGATAAATACATAAAAATTTTGATTTACGTAAATGAATAGATAAAAGTGGAGAGGAAGGTAGATAAATAGATAAAAATGAAAGAGGAAGGTAGATAAGTAGATAAAAATGAAAGAGGATAAATAACTAGTTAAAGAATGTATGGGTAGATAGATAAGTATAAAAAATGAATAAATAAATAGACAAAGAAATTGAGTCAGATAGATAAATAGTTAAACATCTGCAGAGGTAGATGATGATAATCATTTAGGAGGGCCAGAAGCTGGCACACTGCTCAGGCCAACTAATATGGGTTATTACGCTAATTCCTGGATTATTATTACCAGCACCACCGGGAGTCGAACCTCCGACCTCAGACCTCATATAGGGAAACTTGTACCTACTGAGCTACCGGCGCTGACGAGAAGTAGATGAATAACTTAGAAAAATTCTGTGTATCTATGCAGTATATATACTGTGTAACATGTATATATATATATATGTATATATATAAAATTTAGTGGTGGACCGGATATCCGCATAATTTTTAACATTCGCATCCGCACTTCTGACTGCGGATGTTATGCGGATATTACCTCTAATAAATTATGCAATTTCCAATTAAATTAGCTTATAAAGTAGCTTATAAGGCCCAGTCATGCACATTTCACGTAAAGTATTAATTAATTATTAATGAACAAACAAATATATAAACGTCAAAATATAAATAGGTGGTAACACACAAAATTGAATGAAACTTGTTTCATTCAATTTTCTGTGGCTGAAACTCTTGAGAAAGTTATTATTTTTATCATAATGAAAACATTAATATTAATTTTAATTCTTATGCATTGCCTCCCATAATAGTAATATCACGAAATTTGAAAAATTGTCATATATTCATAATTCTATATTATATTGATAGATTAACTAAATATCCGCATCTGCGGATATTGAAATTAAAGATCCGCATCTGCAGATGTTGAAAAACACATCCGGTCCACCTCTAAATTATATATATATATATATATATATATATATATATATATATATATATATGGGATGAATTTCACAGTTAAACACGTGAAATGAATGAATGATGCAAACCTACAAGGAAAAAGAAAAACGATTCCAAGGCCTTTCGTGTATTCAGAGCTACACCTCGTCAGGGAATGACGAGGTGTAGTTCTGAATACACGAAAGGCCTTAGAATCGTTTTTCTTTTTCCTTGTGGGTTTGCATCATATAGATAGATAGACAGATAGCGAGAGAAATAAATAAAAATTTTCAGCTCACACTTTCATCAATATGTAATTAAAGGCTGAATATGTGATTAGATTGTGAGCAATATCAGATTAAAAAATTAATCTTGTTCACCATTAGCCAACTTTTTTTTGGACTTTCTGAACAATATGCTTTTGTGTCGAGTTGAAGGGAAAATCATTTAAGGGAATAAAATAAAATGGATTGTATATGTACGTCTTGGGTGGCCAGACGTCCGGCTTTAGGCGGACAGTCCGCCTTTTGAGCACTCTGTCCTTAGGGTGGCCATTTCCAAATTTCCAAAAAGGAGGACATGGCGTATGTGGCCGTACGTTAACATATATTATAAAAATATATATGTTAACGTACGGCCACATACGCAGTGTCCTTTTTAAATGGCCACCCTAGTAACGTCCATTTCAACTGTACTTTCCTTAGAAACAAACATTATATATATATATATATATATATTATATATATATATATATATATATATACCGGGTTGTCCAGAAAAAAGTAAAAGTAAGCTATTGCTTTTAAGATTTTATTTCAGTTTTATTTTTGAAAAATCTGCAACAAAGATAAATAGAGTATATTAAAAACAAATATTATAAAGACACATAGAAGTGCTACTTATAAAAGCAAATTATTTATTTAAATCGTTATAAAAGCAAGCAAATCTTGACAATAATAAATATAATAGTTGATAAAAGCAATAGCTTACTTCTTTCTGGGCAACCCGGTATATATAATATATATATTATATATATATATATATATATATATATATATATATATATAATATATATATACTACTGTGCAAAAGTCTTATAGGCAGGTCTGAAAAAATCTTGTATTGATAAATTTTCTCAATTTCAAAGGTTAAAATAGAGGTGTTAGCTTCAAGGTTTATCATTTATTAGAGAAGCATCACCATAAGTACTGAAAAGTTACATACAATTGTCGAAAGTCAGTATTTTGTATGACTGCCCTTTTCCTGCAAAACTACTCTTCTCTCGATTTTGGTTGCTTTTCTGGCTTCTTTCTGTGTAAATAATCCCAAACAGCCTCAATAATAAATCAGGGCTCTGGGGAGGCCACTCCATCAGTTGCGAGTCTCCACGTTCTTTTTTATTCTCCAAATAGATTTTTACTACATTGGCAGTATGCTTAGGATCATTGTCGTGCTGAAAAATAAAATTTTGCCCAATTAATCTCCGATCTGATGGCACAGCATGATGAATTAGGATCTGTCTGTATCTTTCTGCATTCAGTATTCCATCAATTTTGATAAGATCCCCAACACCATTTGCTGAGATGCAGTCCCAAACTTGGATAGATCCTCCACCATGCTTAGTTGTTGGCTGCAAACACATTTCCTTGAATTGTTCTCCGTTTCTTCTTCTCACATAGTCTTCTCTTTGTGCCAAAAATTTCAAATTTTGACTTGCACTCCAGAGGACCCTTTTCCACTGGTCAGCATTCCAATTCTTGTGCTTTTGAGCCTCTTTGACTCGTTTCCGTTTCCTTTCCTGAGAAATGGCTTTTTGATTGCCACTCGACCATTAAGACCATTTCTGATGAGGGATCTCCTCACGGTGGATGAGTGGACTCGTAATCCTGAGGTCTGGGCAAGTTCTGCACTGGATTTTCGTCTATTTCTGAGAGATGTTAGCTTAAGGTGTCTCTCATCGTTTTTAGAAAGTTTCCTTGGCCTTCCACTGCGTTTTCGATCTTCAACTTTGCCTGTTTCACGCTGTTTCTTCAGAATTGGTTGAATACCACATCTTGATACCCCAGTTTGTCGCGATATTTCCGATTGAGATTGACCCTGCTCGTGCAATAATACCACCCGATGTCGAGTTACAATGTATATTTTAGCCATTGCTTAACCAATGTAAAATTTTATGCCTTTATCTGGAAAAAGAGAAAATTAACAATTAAGAAATTTTATTAAAAAAAATTAAATTTCATTTAGTTACGAGCATTAAACAATTACAAAAACATACAATAGAAGTTCTGTTTACAAACTGTTACTGAATGAGCTTAGAATATCTTGTAAAATAGTACCTAGAAGCAAGAGCGTACACAGCATTCCTTAAAGCGGGGGTGGACACACACACACACACACACACTATATATATATATATACACACGTATATGTGTGTGTGTGTGGCAGCTCAAAATTGTTGATGATTGATTTGGAATCAAAATGAATTGCATCTTGGAAGGCTTCAGTTGTATTTCATTTCCAATTTATGGGCAAACAATTAAATTTGCACAAATTAATCGTACATATAAAGACATATCTAGACGTTCCTAAACCAGCCAAAATTGCTTTTGAGTTTTGAGTTAATAACGTGTCCTGGTAACCGTGAAATAACTGAAATTCCATATGACATCAAGATTTTTGTGGTGAATTTTGCAAAGTTATCGATTTTTGAAAATTTCTTTTTCAAATATCTTTAATGAGAGTAGTAGTAATTTTTACAATTGGGGGGGCCTACGCTCCCTATGCCCCCCCCTTATGTACGCCACTGCCTAGAAACTTTGTGTTAAATTCAGCTCTATCTCCAGCAGTAGCACGTTTTGATGAAATATCCGTTTTCTTCGTTAAACTGTCTAATAACCGAGATTATTGACAATCACTATACATTATAATTTATATTTATAATAAAACAACACTAACATGCTCAAATATTCAACATAATTATTAAAAAAAGAAAAAAACGCAACTGTACAAGGGTGCTTAAGACTTTTGCACAGTAATGTATATATATATATATATATTCCCTGACGAGGTGTACTTCTGAATCCACGAAAGGCTTTGGAATCATTTTTCTTTTTCCTTGTGGATTTGCATCAGTCATTCATTTCACGTGTCTAATTGTGAAATTTATCACATATATATATATATATATGGGGTGTCCGAAAAGTCTGGAACCACAGGAGAAATTGGTTATATTTTTTTTTTTGTTTCAGGGTATCCGTGAATGATGGCGTTAAGTTTACAAGAGCAGTATAAAGATTTTTGTTCTGTGTGGACGTGATGGTTGGTCCCAAGAAGTGTGTCAGATGAACTTAACGGTCGTCATCCTGAAAAAAAAAATCCAGTAACACATATCGCGGTTGGAAAATTATTGAAAAAGTTTAAAGAAACTGGCTCTGGAGCAGACAAACCACGTTCAGGTCGTCCCAGAACCTCGGAAGAAGTCCGTGAGACCGTAACATTTGGCGAAAATTTATGCTAGTCCTGAAAAGTCATTGAGGAGTACAAGTTTGGAAATTGGAGTACCGAAAAGTACCATCCATGATGTTTTGAAGCGCGTGTAAATAAAGTGTTTCTCCTATGGTTCCAGACTTTTCGCACACCCTGTATATATATATATATATATATATATATATATATATGTATAAGCAAACAACCACAGGGAAAAGGAAAAGGAAACACGAAGTCCGAGCGCTTTCGTGAGATATTCACATCTTCAAGGAGAAGATGTGAATATATCACGAAAGCGCTCGGACTTCGTGTTTCCGTTTCCTTTTCCCTGTGGTTGTTTGCTTATTAATAAGATCACGTGTTATTCTGTGATTTTAGTGCATATATATATATATATATTATTATACAGAGCTGGGCATTTGCGGCATATTTTGCGGTACTGCGGTACTTGCGGTACCACCGCACTACCACCCTGGGCCCCCATAACGCAGTACCGCAAAGGATCGCTGAAAGTACCGCAGTACCGCTACCGCATTCAAATTTCCGCGTACCGGTTTGGTACCGGTTTGGTAGTGCAGCAGTACCGCAGTACCGCAATATGCCGCAAGTGCCCAGCTCTGAATTATTATATATATTATATATATATATATATAATATATATATATATATATATATATTATATATACACATATACTGCCGGTCGACAGTTTGGTCACGCCTGTAGGTTTCTTGTTCATGCGTCATACTTCATGATAAAGCGTCATATTCTATTTCAAATCGATCTTGGATCCTTTTTATACAGGGTGTTCATTTTATCAGTTAATCCAAAGAAATGGAAATAAACGCGTAAATAAAAATGAACTATAATTCAGAGGTACAAGAAACTTTAAACTTGATATGAGAACTAGGACATCATGAAGCACTGGCCTAGCAATCCCCACCCCCAGAAGAGTTGCCACAATACATTACCAATATCCTTGTCAACATTCAGCCAGAGGTGTTACAGTCTGTGTCTAGCAACATTTTTCGCAATACACCCTTGTATATTGAACATATGATGAACACTTTCAACATTTATTATGTTTTGATTGCTATTGGTATTGTTTCTCATATTACTAAGTTTTATGTATCTTTAAAATATAGTTATTTTTTATTTAGTTTTTTACTGACATTTCTTTGGGTTAACTGATAAAATGAACATCTTGTGTTTAGAACAGTTAATATTTTTATATGCTGTGGTTGATTTTTGCTTGTCTTTTGAAATAAATGTAAAATGTCCCCTTGCAAGAGATTTAGATAAGCTCAAAACGAGTATGATAGTAGAGGGGTGCGTTTGGATGGTGTTACAGTGAAGAAGTGACCGAGATTGTACATAAGAATTATATCCAAGGGTATGTACTATGAAAAGCAATGACAAATATTAAATTGGGTGAAATAAACACAATAGTGAGCGAAAAGTGACACTGAAACGACATGACGAAACCACCTTAATTGTCACGAATTTTGAAGTGTGACTGGGAGCCTACTGCACCAAATCTTAATTGCTCACTTTTGTTGTTATTTTGACTAGAAAATATTTTTGACTAGTTATTTTGTTCTTGTTATTTTGACTGGCACAGTGCAATATCGTAGTTTCAGATTATTGGACACGTTTTGGTACAATTGTCTCCCGTTCACGATATACAATTCGTGACAATTGAGGCAGTTTCATCACGTTGCTTCACGCTCACTATTATCTTTACTTGTATTAGGGAGTTCAAGAGAGAATTGACTACTGTTATTTTTTAATAATTATTCTTGCGAGTTAGAATAACTTTTTTTGGAGAGGGGGGGGGGGCAATAGTTTTTTAACAAAAAATATTTTCCTTATGATCAACATTCGCCTCAATAATTTGTTTTGAAAACGTGCTCTGAAATTTTGAACAGTTGGTGCTAAACTAATTTCTAACTCAGGGAGACTTTTGGTTATTGCTGGTCTTGGTGGCCCCGACTCCCCCATATTCCCCCGACTTTAATTCTTGCGATTAATTTTTTTTTGTGTGGTTATTTAAAGAAGAAAGTCTACACGAATAATCGAAGGACAACTGATCAACTACAAAATTAAATTACAACTGCAACAAATGGAATTGCACAAGATATTTTAGCACGAACTGTTCAAAATCTAAAAGCACGTTTAAATCAAATTATTTAGGTAAATGTTCATCATATGGAAATGGTTTTTTCATTAAAAAATTGTTATTGTAACTCATACAGAAATAGTTATTACAAACTAAAAATAATCAGTCCTATCTTGAACGTCTCAAGTATCAAAAGGCTATTTCCCTTACACATTCCTCACTTGCGACACTTTAAATTATGTCGGTCCCCCCCCCAACACTATTTTAACTATGAATGTATGAGTACAAGTGAACGTGAAGATTTTGAACGCTACCACAGCAGCTTTAATGAAGATAATCCTTACAATATAGCGTATGAGTGTGAACGTTATTGTGTGAATGATTTACGTGTACTTAGAGTATGCTTTCACGCCTTTAGAAGTATGTACAATTTAGGGCGGGTCGTACTCAGGTGACAACATGAATCTGAAGGAAATCCTACCATCAGGGGTGTCTAAATTATGTGTTTTTAGATGGGGAATTCAAATATGAGCTTCTTTTTTGGATAGGATAACTCTAACCTACATCATTTTGTATTTCTAAATTGCCAATTTTACCCTTTTGAACCCCTTTATAATATATTAAAAGATATAAGGTAAATCATTTATATTGACAAGGCCAAATCAACTTTACATATATTTATTAATAGGTGAACTGCGTGTATATCACTGGATATAATTACAAAGATCATTCTCCTGACATCTTGAACTTTGCCAGGTTGCACAAATCTTGCTTTGACTCAGACTTGGACATCAGCTTCCTGCTGGTCTCCTGAGCCCTGATCCCTCCATCCCTCTTTTCCTGTGAGAAGGACTTAGCAGAAGCCTCAGTCACCATTTTAACAACCCTCTCAATGCTTTGTGTGTGGCAAGGCCAGTTGCGCACCTCCATGGGGGTGTTGATGAAGTTTTTCACCTCTGAGGTGCTTAGAGAGCAGGTGAGAGGTGGCTCTGACACACCTTCTGACCAGCTGATCAAGTCACCGATGCTGGAAGCATCACAATTGATGTCAGGTGTCCTTCTGCTCCTAACAGAGGAGTCCCCCGCTGAGTGTCCGGGTCCCCCTCTCCCCTGATGGCCAGGATTCTCTCCACCCCTTCAATCCTCTCCTTCTGATCCTCAGAGCAGAGTAGTGTTTGGAGGATGACTTCACTGTGGGCATACCAAGCAGATCTTCTCACAGTTGGCATCACAATATCCAGCACCTCCTTTCTCTGGGACTTGAGGCAGTCCAGCTGAAAGAGGATGTGCCTAGGCCCTTCGATCCAGGAGTGCTTGACCTTCACGTTGAACCAACATGGGTAATACATTCCAATGATGAATTCCACATGAATTGCAGAATCTTCAGGTTCTTTCCTTTAAGTCCGTGCTTTGACACCCAGAGCCTGAGAAGTCTGTTCGCTGTGGTGAGCCAGCGGCTGTGGTTTACTGGTCCTATCTCTAACAGAGCAGCCCTGCAGGAAGTACTCCATCCCTGACTGCACAGAACAATTTTATAGTCATAGTATTGATCAGTTGAGAGATCTTGAATGACCTTGTCAGGAAGCTTGATCAGTGGAGGGCCAACAGAGATTCGGGTGAAGTTTGGATTGATACCAAAGTCTGTAGCAGAATCAAGGAGCTTTCCTATTGGCCCGGATAATTTTTTGTCTGACAGAGTAGGGCCATCAAGGTCAACAATGAGATGGCGCAGGGGAATACTACTCACATGTGAACAGTAACAAAAAAATATCAGTAGATAATCACTAAATCTATCCCCTCACTGCAAGCCGAGGTGGTAAAATAGCTTCATAAATCATGAGTCACTTCAAATATTTCACAAAACGTTTTAGAATGTTCTGAAACGTTACATTCTAGCCTCTGAGAAAGGTGGCTCAGAAAATGGCCTTATGCGCGCCAGAAAACCGTCAAAATATTTCATATACCAAACTGTATGATAATTACAATTAAGTGGAATGGCACACCTTTTTATTTGAGTATTTAAATATTATTATTATTATATGAATTACATTATATGTGTTTATATGAATTAGAACAATGCTCTATGAGAGATAACGTGAGCAGCCATGATAGAAAACGTGAGAAGACATATTCTTGGGTAACTACAATAGTAAAATAATCAACAATTTAATAATAACACTGGTATGCATATGAAATTTTTTTGTCTGCTGTGAGGGTTTTTTCAACTCATATTATATAATTCGACCATGCTGAATTCGAAAATGACATTGGTTTTCCTCAATCAGGTCAGGTTTTTTCTCTATTGGCCATTTATTATAAGTCCAATTTTATCCCCAAATTTATTGATTTTTTTAGCTTAAACACTGTAGATACGAGTAATATTATAAGAACACTCGTGAAAAATGAAAACATTGTGTGAATAAATACTTTTATTCATACAATGAATATGGAAAAAAGTTTATTGAGGAAGGAATGAAGTTTTTTTGGCTTTCCGTCTGTGTTTTTCTTCGGGCACGTCTCGCTTCAAACCAGCAATAGTCAACCAGCATATTGATATCCCAGTTTCCCTGGTACCTCTCTTCCATTATTTTGATATCTTGGTGAAATCGTTCACCCTGTTCCTCACTATAATCCCCGCAATTTTCAGGAAAATAGTCCAAGTGGGACCACAAAAAGTGCATTTTTATGGACATGCGCGACCCATGAGCTTTGAAAGCTTCCATCAAGTTTTCGACAACGGACTCGTATTCTGGACTTCTACGCTTGCCAAGAAAATCAGTGACAACTGATTTGAATGCCTGCCAGGCATTCTTCTCAGTTGGAGTCATTGCGTTTTCGAACTGAGTATCCTTGATCAGAGTTCGAATTTGAGGACCATCAAAACCCCAGCATTTAATTTAGCATCAGATATATGAGGAAATTTACTCTCGAGATATCGGAATGCTGAACCCTCCTTATTCATTGATTTGATGAAATTTTTCATCAAGCCCAGCTTAATATGAAGTGGTGTGAGCAAAATTTTTGTTGGTGGTACAAGGGGCACTGAAACGACATTATGCGACCCAGGTTCAAAATTCTCTCTGGATGCCCATTCACGCTGTGCATAGTGCTTCTCATCCGCTCGGCTATCCCATTTGCAGAGGAAACATGGGTATTTCGTGTATCCCCCTTGCATTCCCAATACAAATGCCACAATCTGAAAAAAAATGAAAATATTTAAAGAATTTAGAGAATTTGTTCTATCAGATTAAAAAATCTATGCATTGGACTGTATCACTTCTGTGGGGAAGTTAAGTGTTCTTATACGCTCTCAAATAACCTTTGGAAAAACAACATAGTCAATAGCAATAGTTTACTTATGATATTAGTATTACCTTCAAATCTCCACAGATCCTCCAGTTATGTTGGTCGTATACGAGAGCATCCAGTAAAATTTTCATGTTATCGTAGCTCTCAGTAAGTTGTACGGAATGTGCTACAGGGACTGATGCAACCCTATTCCCAATGTTGAGAAGTACTGCTTTCAAACTTCGTTTAGACGAGTCTATAAATAGCCTCCATTCTGATGCGTTATATGGCAGGCCCAAGGATTCGATTAGCCCCTCAACATTGCAGCAGTACACTAAGGAAGAGGTATTTTCGTGCACTGCAAAAAACTAGCGGAATTCTTCCTCTCGTTTCCTATACCAGGAGAATGTTGTTCCCGGAGCCAGCAAGTTGTCCTCTCGAAGTCGTGAGCCCAAGATCTCGGCAGCTAATTTGGAAAGTCCTAAATCCCTGGTTGAGAGGCCTCGGCTCATTTGAAGCGGTATTTTGAGGTATATACGACTGGGACTGGTCATTGATTCATCATCAGAATCATCGAAGTCCAGGGTTTGAGGTGGGTCGGGTATTGGAATTCCAGGACCATGGGGTACAGGTCTCATAGCAGAAGGAATGTCAGGGTATACAACAATGTGTTTATTCTTCTTGTTAACTCCTGAAAATAGAAACACAGAAACATGGATATAAAACTTGCATATGAAATAGAAGAAGCATTCAGACAGTGGCGGCTCGTGAGGGAAGGCTGCGTTCTGTAAGATATGAAATAGGTCGATGGAGTCTGTATATTTTCTTTCTTTTTCATTCATATTGTCCCTTCGGGGACAATATGAATGAAAAAGAAAGAAAATATACAATCATTGTATATGTAAATGTAACTTGTATAACAATATGTATGTGTAAATGTATTTTCTATAACAATATGTATATGTAAATGTATGATTACCATTATGGTGAATATTATGCTATATATGGTGAATATTATGTCAAGTTTCATACGAGGATTTCAAAATATTTAAGAAAAATAAATTTAAAAGCCCACCTTGGAGGTTTGTCATGCAGAAATAGCAATCTGTCACGTGATCCTTTCCTTCTCTCCAAATCATGGGAATTCCAAAAGGCAAAGATTTCGCTCTGCCTTTGCTCCATCTTCTCAAATTTTCAATGCACGTCTTGCAGCACATATGAGGGGCGAAATTTTTGTCCTGGTCCCCTAGCTTAATTCCAAAGTATGCTCTATACATTGTCTTCACAAATTTAGTGATTTGGGACTGGTTATTTGGCATGGTAACCGTCCCACATATGTAGCAGAATTTATTGGGATCATTTTCACACGCTCTATTCAATATGAAATATTTTATCTATATGCCTGAAAAGTAAAAAAAGATATTATACAAGTGAAACAAGTGATGATAGATGTTACTGTTCCAATTCCGCTTTGACAAAATCACGAAAAATTCTATTTTACTTATGAGGCCATAGCCGGATAACCTGAGCTGATTGAGAAAAACGGATTGCAGATTCGAAATCAGCAGGAAAAACTCTATAAGAATCACTTACAAAACCATTGACAGCAAAATTGATGCATACCAGTGTAATCAACTGCAAAATGATGTAGGTTAGGGTTATCAGAATTAAATATTTTCTTCAGAATTGTGTTCTATACACCAAAATATGTCATTTGAACACCCCTCTCCATTGATTTAAAAAAAATGCATAGTATGACCCGCCCTAAATTGTACATAACCCGATTCAACTGTGACCAACTACAAGTCGCAACCAAGATCGCCTCATTATGTTTTGCTGTATTCAAGAATAACTTCATACCTAAAGATACATTGGCCGTCATTGCTCGAAACGCCCCGCGCAGTTATGGGTATAAGGCTATTTACTGGCTCACACACATACAACAGCAGACAGGTGTATGTATAAAACACGCTCGCAACACGGGGGAAGTTCCCATTAAGATTAATGGCCGTGTTTTTTTGGGTGGACGGCTTAAGTGAGGATCCAACCACTGGTGAGAAGACGGTGTACTCCTTTAACGGTTGCTGCTGGCATGAATGTCCACGCCCTGAGTGTGCCGTCACAGGGGACCTCTACGGAAGATCTCCCGCCGACAGCCTCGCATGAACCCGTACCCGCGATCAACTTATAAGTTCACAGTTCACTCACAAGGTTTTGTGGGAGCATGAATATGATGCCTGGATGGAAACCGATGAGTACTATCGTGAAGAAATAAGGGCCATCAAACGTACAATGGTGGTGGAGCCCCTCAAATGCGGCGACAGCTTGTTTGGAGGACGTACAAACCCCTTCAAACTTTACTTTCCGCCTACGGAGGGCGTGAAACTCCATTACTACGATTTCTACTCATTATACCCTTACGTGATGAAGAACAATCCGTACCCCGTAGGTGCGCCTGAAAAACTAGTGGGCCCTGCGATGCCTCCCATCGAAGATTTCTCAGCTAACTTGAGTGAGCGCTACTTTGGGCTATCTCTCGTAGATGTCCTCCCCCCTCGCGATTTCTGGATACCGAGCTTGCCTGTTGTTATAAGCCACAAACTTATGTTCCCTCTGTGTGTGAAGTGCGCAGAGGAGAATAATGGGTAATGTAATCACACGATCAACCAGAGGAAGATCAGAGGCGTATATACAAGTCCTGAACTGTCCCTAGTCTTCCGTCACGGGTACAGAATACTGAAGATATATGAGGTGTGGAGGTTTCAGAAGCTCCCCAACCTTTTCATACCATATATAAATACTTTTTTGAATGACAAAGTAGAAGCATCAGGATACTCACGAGGCGTTGAGACCAAAAATGAGAAAACAGCGTATATTCAAGTTCAACACTATCATGATCGTGAAGGGCTGCAACTTGACCGTGCCCAAATTGTGAGGAACCCTGGCAAGCGCGCTTTAGCGCAAAGTTGTGCCTAAATAGTCTTTGGGGCAAGTTTTACTAGAATACAGACAAGAGGAATGTACATTTAGCTCAAAGTTGTAGCGAAGTCTGGGATTATGCAAACGCTAACGATGAAGAAGTTATGGAAATCGTGACTGTAGGTAATGCGTACATAATAAGGTACAACCGAACCGAATTGGCTACAGATAAATCGCGTGTCACAAACATACCTGTAGCCAGTTTCATGACAGCCTACGCACGTATCAAGCTGTGGCAGCTGTTGCATTCTCTCGGACAACGGGTTCTGTACACTGATACAGATAGTGTGATATTCACGGAGAGGGCAGGTGAATATATGCCTCCTATTGGGGAATTCCTCGGAGAGTTGACTGGTGAGATTAAGGATGAGTATGGAGACATCGCATACGCCGACTCTTTTGTCTCAACAGGTCTAAAAACTTTCGATGTACGCGTGAGGGTGGGGAATGAGTACAAGTACATCGTGAAGGCTAAAGGTATCACGCTTGACCATACCAACCACCAGATCGTTAACTTTGAATCGCTCAAAGATCTAGTGAGCTTAGGTGGTAATGACCAACCACCACCCCTGGTTGTGGGGACTCATAACTTCAGAGCACAGAAATTAGGGGGCGTGAAGGAACTTAGTGGAACGAAGGTTTGTCGTAACACCTAAAGGAAACGGTACCAGATGCCTGGCAGCTACGACACCGTACCCTTTGGATACTGTATCGACTAGATGCATCCCTTGTAATGCTTAGTCGTATTTAATTATGTATGTATCTGTTACATTTTTTTTATTATATGTTCTTTGTTCCACTGTTTACCATACACTTTTAACCATTTTCTGTGTATCGTATTTGTACTGATAGTAAATTTCTTGTTTTGTTTTAGATTGCTTTTCATTCTAACAACCTTCATTATATTAGTTATGGGGAAATAAAAGCTGTATATGTACACACCAGTCATTAATTATGCAGGATTTTTCCACAGCTTATTATTGACGTAAACTTAATCTCAGTATTAACCCTTTCTGCGCCAGCGATTCCATATGGCATCATCATCAAAAAGTACGTGTATTTTCCTCAGATTAGCTTCAATGATGGTTTATGGCATTTGAATATAACAATTAACTGCATAGCTGTATCTAATAGTTTTTGGACATTGACCTGAGCATTTAGAACCCAAAAAGAGATGCAGAAAGTGTGATGTACCATTATGTTTAACAAACGACAAAAACTGCTTTATTGGTTCGAAGCAGTATGGTAGACCGTTGTGTTTAGCGGAGGACAAATATTTTTATTATTTGTTCCATTCAAAGTACCAAAGTTATGCTAGTGTCTCTTATTATTTGATAGCGTCAATTGAATCATATAATTTCTAGTGTAATTAATTATTTCTAAACAAAGTTTCGTTTCCATACCTATTTTTAACATTTTTAATTGTTAAATTTTTTTAGCTCAAAACAATAATTTGGGACAGAAAGGGCTAATATTGCAGACACCATCATCGCTCTTTGCAATACATGTCAATCAAATAAATACTTACAGAGTCGAATAAACGCATGGTATTTTCCACATTCAGTAGTAATGAAGATAAGACAGTTAATATTATTTTAAATAATTTTATAATCAAGGTTTTAATCTTCCTGCAAGCGTTTGAAGAGCCTTGTTAGGTATACATTCGCTTAGTATGAAAAGTTAAAATATGTCTACATGAATAAGATGGCTACTTATCTTCTAGTCAAATTTCAGTTGGAGCCTATACATGTACTGATGTGTTGGGTGATGAAATCTTCTAGCTCATTTCAGTGTCGTTATTTTACTGAAGTTATTGCACAAACGAAAACAAATGATGATAATATGTAATATAACAATGGATACAAAAGGCTACAAACAACAGCAGTCAGAATGGCTAATACGAGAATGTCTTTTTAGGAAGGATAAAAGATGTAAGAAAATTAAAAAAGATAGATGAAAGTTTTAAAGCATAGCATAGGAGAGAGATTGGAAGGAAATAAAGAACTTTAAAGATAAAACGAAAATTTAAGAGTAAAGAGATCCGGTTCCAAGTGAAATTTGACAATACTTTTATGCGGTATAAATGTTTCTAACGGGGATTTAAGACAAAGTAAGCAGCTGGCCTCTTTAAAAGGAGTCGATTGAAATACTTTGAAATACGTTAGTAACATTCCACCCCACAAATTAGCTATACATCTGAATGACAAACGTTTAGTTTCATCAGAATTAAGATGCTTATCCGCTAGTTTGAGGGCAGTACTGTCAGTGCCCCTACATTTCTACGGTCAAAATGTTTTAGACATCGAGATTATCAAAATCTTTATTAATTATATATATATATATATATATATATACTAACTTTGCAAACATTAAATGATTCATCGATGAATTAATGTAAACAGTTTAAAATATGAACTATAGATGAAGTGAAAACCTAATGGTGATGCAGTCCTAGATTAGTTTAAGCGATGTATTTATAGCTTTGAGGTGTGTTTCCGTCAGGCCAACTAATCCTTTACGCGTGTTGTCGTTCATCGTTCTCTATGTTTTTCCCCCTTTATTGCGTATTTCTCTGCGATACATATACAGAATATCAGTCTGATGAGTGGGGATGTTGCTCCCCCTGCGGCTAAAACTAGCTTCGTAAAAAGTTCATTTTCCAACTCGAATGTTTGTTTGTTTTTTGTTTTTTGTTTAAATTTCTCTCTCAGGAGAATTTTTTTTTTTGTAATTTTTTTTTTAATTTAAAAAAAATTTGAATTTTAAAATTTTTTAATTGTTTTTTCTCATGAAAGGCCGTGAAAGACACCTTATAAACGGGGGAACCGTCATGAAGGACGGTGAGGGGGAAATTTTCAAATTGATTCACTTTCCTCTCCCCAAACGCGGGCATACTACTTCCGTACATTGGTCACTTGTGTTTACGTGGACGTCTTTATGTTCCAATATTTCAGAACATTTCTTGTGAATCAAGCGATTTTCAGCTTTGTTAGGATGGATCTAGTGACACTCAGTAATTTGACTTGGCAATTCTGACCTGAAATACTGTTGACTATTTTCCCTGTGTTCAGTCAGATTTGCTCCTAATCGGCTTGTCTTTGTCACGACGTAAATCCCCTGTGCCTTGTTTGTTTGTTTGTTTGTTGTACTACATCATGGCTTCCACTTTTATTCAGTAGCTATTCTTGCCATGGTCCGTACGATAAGAAAGAAGGCATTAGAGAATGGAAACGGGGGTAAGGAAGGGAAAGACGTTCAGTGATGGCATTCGCTGCTGCCGACGAGGCGCTGCGCACAGTAACAGTCAGCCCTGTGCTAAGGATTGAGAAACGATAGGAAGGTAAATAAAGAGGTTTTTTATTTCTGAAAGATTTTTTGTTTAGAAAATTTACCAAGGCCCTCAAATTTGGAATGTATACATGCATGCATTGCATCGCATTGCTTTGATGATGAAAAGGTGTTTTGATGGTGGAGGAAGAGGAAACCGCTGAATGCATTTTAAACATTACTTTTGGAACACTATAATGTAAAAATGAACCATAAATAATTCCCATATTCCTATATTATCTTATCCTTCATGTAATTCTTGTATTCATTTATATAGTCTCTGTATCCATTGTAAGAAAAAGTATCCATTTTAAAAATTCATGTGTTATATGGTTCATGTATAATCTTATATATTTAACTTTATATAATGCCTATACTCCTATGTATGTACGTGTGTGTATTCATTTTTACATAAGGACCAAAATCGCCCAACGCGAGTTTGGATAAAATATTTGATTCACTTTCAACTTTGCTAAATAATTGGTGACCTGTTGTTTTTTAAAATCTCATAATCATTTTTTTAGATTTCGCTTAATAAGGAATCCTGTTAAGCTTTGCAATGTTCACATTTTGTATACACTCTCTTTCGTTATAAACAATGAGATCATGTCTTGCCTAAGCATTAAAATTGTACATCTTAAACCTTAAAATTTCACTCATATGCATATTTTAGTGTAAAGATGCATAGTCCGATTTCCACTTTCAGTTAACTTGGCAGATCATGATAACATCAGATCTGAAAAGTCGCGGTTTAAGATAAAAATATGGTTTCGTCTTCAAATATTTTGTTTACTCGTTCAAGCCTTACCACAGCTAAAAAATTTACTTATTTTTAAATATTGTGCAAAAATAATACAGCCTTCTTAGCATTTAATAATAATAATGTTAGCAGTTTTTGGGTATATAAACCCATTCAAATTCATCCATTGTCATTCAGAAGCTAATTCAGAGGCTGAGCACTACCTGTATTTTTTAGCAGTAAATTTACAGTGAAGAAACTTTTTATTGTCCCCTTCGAGCCTTGCTCTCTTCAGAAAAACTTAGAAAACTTTCCGGATACGCTATAAGAAGAATCCGGAACCTTCAGCATTTAGATTGCAAATCTACCAGAGTCCTCCGAGCCACTATAGAAGAACTCGGAGAGTAACATAGTAGAAAAACCACTTCAAGGCACCTATCCGTTGCTTGCCTCCTAAACCAGAACCCCCGTCAATCCGAACCACCCCAGGGCCATAGACGGAGGGGTTAACAATAATATACAAAAGACAGGATCTATTCTGCCAGCCTAAGACACTTGAAGATCTAAAGACCACAGTCTATAAGGTAATCAACATCCCACCTGAGCTATTTCCAAAAATTATGTTAAACATTCGTGTAAGGTCGAATATTGTGTAAAAAAAAATGTCGATTACAACTGAGCATGTTTAATTAAGGTTAATAAGCTATGTTTTGGGTTGCGTTAGATTTGCCCCCCCCCAAACGTGGGGGCTAGATCCGCCAGTATGCGTACTGTACGCAATTTAATGTGGTTTAAAGATGAAAATCGTTGACGTGTATTAGGCTAAGAATAGATCTTTGTGAGACTCTACTAGTTAGCATCGCCTTGTTGGATAAATTATCTTTTAGTCTAATGTACTGATGGCGATTCAACAGATATGATTTAAACCAATTAAGGATATTTCCTCTTATTCCATAGGGCATAGACTGTATGTGAAGTTCATTCAAGAAAATTTCATGCGAAAGTGTATCAAATGCTTTTGACAAATCAAGGAAAATCAAGGCAGTGTTTTTTACTGTTTAATTTTTGATACACATTTTTTAATAGCATGTTTATGACATCTTTTTGAATCGTTCCACTGGGAAGTCGTGAACCATCTCACTCATAGTCCTGACCTTGCACCAAGCGACTTCCATTTGTTTTCAACCCTAAAGAAAAACCTCGGAGGTAAACAATTTCAAAACGATCCTGATGCAGAAACGGCCGTACGAAACTGGTTAAAAACTAAGGACCCTACATTTTACTCGACAGGCATCGGAAAGTTTGTCCCACGCTACGACAAATGTTTGAATCTGTTTGGTGATTATGTAGAAAAGGTAGTAATAAGTTGTTAAAATACTCGTAATAATTACTTGCCTTGTAATAAAACAACAACTTCAAAACACCTTGTAAACTTAATTTTTGAACAACTCTCGTAATTTACTTAAAGTTGGCACTACAGAAATGGAACGATAGTTGGAGGGAGTGTTTGGGTTCCCCGACTTAAATACAGGGCATACTCTGGCTTTCTTTAGGCTGTCAGAGAATATACGTAGTGTTACTGATTCATTCATTAGCTGACTGAATGGTATTGCAATTTCATGGGATACTAATTTGTATATTTTTACTGGGGTTGTAGTGATGTCAGAAACTTTATTTTTTTTAGATTTTTTATTGCTAAAAAGATATTGTATGGTAGGACTGGATGAAAAAATGAGTTTGGTTTCGGTTGTGGCATCTATTGTTGGTACTGAGTGTCTGTCATTGGGATCGAGGCTGAAGTATTGGAACCGATATTCGCAAAGAAGTTGTTTAATAAATTGGCTGTGTGTTTTTGGTCATTGTAAGAATTTCCGCCTTGTGTGAGGGAGGACAAGGGATTTGTTTTAACTTTCTTTGTGTTAATTAACTCTTTCAGCGTGTTCCATAGCCTTTTTGAATTGGATTTTTGTTCATCAAATTTTTAACACTATTGATCTGCTTTTATAATAACTGCATTAAGTCTGTTAAAGTAACGTTTGTTTGTCTGTTTGGTAATTACTGTATATATTTTCCATAATTTAAAGAGAGTATCCTTGCGCTCAATACACTGAGTGCTGGGGTGATCTATTGGTGGTTGTATTTAGTTTTAGATATTACTTTTTTGGTTTAAGAGGAAAGTTTGTTGAAAATATCCATTAGTGTACTTGAGAATGTTTGAAATTTTGTTCCAATATCATGGTTACTTTAGGTTATTATTTCTAGTCCAGTCAAAAGATGTTATTTCTCTCAGGAACTTTAATTTGTTATTATAGCTGTAAAATCTATAGTCAACTTTTATAGTTTGCTTTGCTGAGAAATGGAGATTAGCAGGGTGTACGTAGGCAAGTGATATGTGATACTTAATATAATTATACCTGAGATGCAGTTAAGCGGGAACCGTACCCAGATTTGATCAAGCAGAATCTAAAGTCATTGTGAAGTCTAGTTGGCTTTGTAACAGTTAATTCAAAACCACTTGCAGTCATTGTGAAGTCTAGTTGGCTTTGTAACAGTTAATTCAAAACCACTTGCAGTCATTGTGAAGTCTAGTTGGCTTTGTAACAGTTAATTCAAAACCACTTGCAGTCATTGTGAAGTCTAGTTGGCTTTGTAACAGTTAATTCAAAACCACTTGCAGTCATTGTGAAGTCTAGTTGGCTTTGTAACAAACAGTTAATTCAAAACCACTTGCAGTCATGATGATGATGTGAAGGAATTTTGCGTTATTATTTGAATGTTCTTTCGTGAGATCAATATTTAAAACTCGTGCAGTCTCCTGCAGTAACACAATTGTTACCAATATAATTCGAGCTTAAAATTCTATCGATATTTGTAATAAAAGTTGGTACGTCACCAATTGGTGGTCGGTAAATACCTAAAATTGAATACTGGCTGTTATGAATAAACATTTCAATTGAGAGTTTTTCTGAGGTATTGTTTATGCTTTCAGTTCTTCGATACTTTTACTATCGTAGTTTGAGTCTACAAATATACTTACACACCTCTTCCTCTATTATTAGTCCTACATACATGGTAGCTCGCGTACCTTACAATGTTAAAAAGATCTTATTATTTTCATTTAAGGAGGTTTCAGTTAATATAATGCACGTGAATTTATGTTGTAATAATTTTAGGTTTGCTGTCAATTGGTCAAAGATAATTTGGGAGACTGCGAATGTTTCAGTTTAGGAAGGAAAGGTTGCCGTTGTCGTATTTCTTGTTGAAAAAGTTGTCTACTGAGATATAGTCGGAGTTAACTACATTTTTAGATTCAATAATTTCATTTACATATTGAGTGTTTAAGGTGTTGATCATGATGTGAAGATTAGGGTAATACGGTAATAGAAATAATAACAGGTAAGAAAAAATACACAGCACAGCACATATATACAGTATATATACATATATACAGTATATACACAACAGTATATGCAAGAATATATACAAAAAATAAAATGCAAAGTGGTTACAGTAAAACAAGAACGTATGTAAGAACGTGATATTATAAATGATGCATCTACAGTGAGTGTAGAGTTCAAAGTTAGAAAATTATACAATTATTAAAACTTAAAACTTAAAATTAAATTAAAAGTTATATCATAAACTTGTAAAATTAACGATTACAGGATTTGAAGCTCTCTCTCTCTCTCTCTCTCTCTCTCTCTCTCTCTCTCTCTATATAATATATATATATACATATACTGTGTGTGTGTGTATATATATACACACACAGTGTATATATACACACACACTGTGTGTATATATATACACACACACTGTATATAATATATATATTTTTTACTAGGGTTGTTTAACCTCCGCAACATCTAAGGTCATATAACGGAGGGGACCTACAGCTTTACGTGGGATCCGAACCACGGGTCGCTACATAATCTGGGTGCGGAGGACGGTCTCCCATCCAACTACAACCCAGACCCAATGTCGCTCAACTTCGCTGATCAACGGGTAGCGGTGTTACGACATTTGATTCTGACGATGATACACCTTGAATTTTGACGACCTGTAGACGTTCTCTGAGGAAGTTGTACAGTCATTTTTTCACTTTGTCTGTTATTCTCATATGTTTCATTTTATGTGCTATTATACCATGATCGCATTTGTCGAAAGCTTTAGCAAAATCCGTGTACATGATGACATAGTTTTCATTGCCTTCAAGTGCCTCTAGGATATTGTTATAATGCTCTATAAATTGTGATAGGCATGATCTTCCTGATCGGAATCCGTGATATATAGCTACCTTTCGTTAACCTTTGGTTAGCTTCCGCCCGAATTGTTCATTCTGACGAAGGTCAAGCTTTTCACTCCACCTTAGACCTACA
>JAJOZX010000536.1:950000-995000 GCA_023014485.1 Bathynomus jamesi
TGAAGTCTGGACCCGAGCGCGGATCCCAACTCAACGGATCGACTCCTGTGTCCGTAAGCTTTCAAAGCTTTTAGACCGCTACAAAACACTCAAGAAGCACAGGACCAGGCAACGTGCCAGCGATAGAATGAATGAAGACATCTTCAAAGCGGACATCCAGGAACTGTTTGACATCGCAACCAGTGATGCCATGAGCACAATCGTCAACGTTGAGGACCGAAATTTCCTGTCCATGCAGCGCAAGGACGTCAATTCTTGCAGCATGGCTGGCATTGATAAGGAAACGACTACACAAGATTACAGAAAGCGATCCAGAATGGAGAATGAAGCCAAGAGGAAGGCAAGGCATGAAGCAACACAGAAAGATTTGGAAGAAACAGGAGTGTCATCAATTGATCTTTCCTCTTCTTCTTCTTCCCTTTTTTCGCAAGACGACGACGACTATAGACCATCGGTTCCGATTCCTTCTTCGTCTGAAGCTCCGGCACCAAAGCGTCCCAAGAACAAGGTTACGAACATTTTCCAATCTCCAGAAGTCATTGGAGCAATGGATCGCACCAATCTTTCTGACCGGAATGCTGTTTTCGTAACTGGAGCTGTATTACAGGCCGCGGGGCATGATCTATCTGGGATGACGTGCTCTCGGAGCTCTATTCATCGCTACAGAGAAAGTGGGCGAGAACAGGCAGCTCGAGAAGACCTAGAATCATTCTCTCTAGAAGACCTGTCCTTCTCCATTGGGACGGAAAGCTTCTCCCCGGCATTGAAGGGAAGAAGACGAATGTGCATCGGATAGCAATCCTTATAACATTCAATGGACAGGAGAAGCTGCTTGGTGTCCCAAAGATGAAACAAGGAACTGGAGAAGCACAGGCCCAGGCATGCCTTCAAACTATGAAATTATGGAACGTGGAACAGCATGTGAGAGGTCTCGTCTTCGATACCACTGCGTCAAACACGGGTTTACATCGCGGAGCCTGTGTCAGGATTGAAGAAGCATTGGGTCACGAGCTAGTTTCGATCGGTTGTCGACATCATATACTTGAAGTCGTACTTGCTGATGTCTTTGCCTCAATATTTGGCTCAACAGGAAGTCCTGAAACAGGCCTTTTTAAGCGATTTCAAAAGGAATGGCCATCTCTCTCCCACGAAGCATTTGTCTCAGCATCGGACAGCTTGTTCGAGAACCCTCAACTCCAAGAGATGAGAAAAGAGATGCTCACTTACTTACCTAACGCTCTTCAGGCAAGCCAACCTCGTGACGACTACAAGGAGTTCCTTGAACTATCTTTGCTCTTCCTGGGGGGGAAAGACTAGTGGTCAACTCTTTATCCGAGCTCCGGGTCCCATGCACCACACGAGATGGATGGTGAAGGCGATTTATGCGCTCAAAATCTACCTCTTTCACTATCAATTCAAGCTCACAGCACGCGAAGAACGAAACGTGACTCAGCTGGCTTTATTTGTCAGTCTGATTTACGTCAAGTACTGGCATGAAGCGCCAATGGGGACACAAGCTCCTCTCAATGATCTCAAAATGCTGCATCTTCTGGAAAAATATCCACACGGAGGAGCTGCACAAGCGGCGAAGACAGCTCTAAGACGCCACCTGTGGTACTTGTCGGAGCATCTGATTGGACTGGCCTTCTTCGATAATAGGATCGATCCTGATACCAAAAGGAGAATGGTTCAACACCTCCAACATCCCCAAAAGAATGGCTGCCCCTGACGAATCGACATGGCGGAAGCTGGTGTTGAAAATGATGTGGCATCCTTCGTCACGAAAAGGACATTGACCCTCTTTGATGCCTTGAAAGTTGGAGGTAAGGAGGAAGCGCGCCAGTTACTTCAAAAAGATCCACGGGAATGGCCAAATGACAAGAACTACAGGGAACTTAGAGATCGCGCCTTAAAGATGAAAGTCGTCAATGATGCTGCCGAGCGAGGTATTGCTCTCGCACAACGCTACAATGACACTTTGACACGAAACGAGGACCAGAAGCAGTACCTCCTACAACTCGTAGCCGCCCACCGAAAACAGATACCAATACCATCCAAGGCGACTCTGATGCAGAAGAAATAATGAAGATACACCCATTATCATGTCCTATTGTCTTACTGTTTTCTTTCATATTCTTTGAGAACCAAAAAAAAATTTAGTTATTCAGTTGTCTATATATTTCCCAAATTTTCAAAAAGGGGGCAAGTGGGGCGACCCCTAAATATTAACCGAATAACGTGAAACTTTGCACAAATACTGTCCACACCAAGAGGCATAAAACCAACCTTGTGGAGAGAACTTAGTCAATGCTTTAACTTTTTGGACCACCCTAATATATATATATATATATGTGTGTGTGTGTGTATGTATGTTATTTATTTTTTCTTTTTTTCTTTCTGTAACCTATATATAGGCTTAACCTTTTTATGTACTTCAGTGTTCCTGAGGATGTCATTAGACGAAAGCGCTTGAGCACCATTTTGTGTTTCCTTTCCTTCGTGGTTTTATTCATCATATATATATATATATATGTAACAGTTTTTTTGCGCACACCTACAGGTCGCTACAATTGGTGTAAAACAATGCTGTTTTCACCATTCGATGCGTCTTTTTATTGTGCAGTGCCCATGCTAAAAAAAAAAATTCCCTAACATAATTCCTTCCCCCCCCTTTTAATGGGGGGGGGAAATAACACACACGCAAAATTTTATGACTCTAGGCTAGGGTTTAAAGGTCATCTCTGGTGAGTGCTGCCAGCAGCAGCTGCCACTGACGCGCCAGTCGAAAGGGTGGAGCCATTCGTATGATTGAAATGAAACTACAAAGGCCAGTTCAGTGGATCATATGCCTATTACACGGTAATGAATTATCACTGCGACACCTCATTCAAGACTTGGACGGCAAAACAACTGGGCCAATGGGCTTTACTGGACCAGTTGGAAAACAACTGAACGACTGCGAAAAACTTCCAATTACAGAATTCGATGCCATTCCATCTCCCGACATTGACATAGATGATGCCGAGTTGAGCACTGACCAAAAATATTTGTTAGGCATCTACAGAGCAGTGTCGAGCGGTAGCTGCTCTTCAGCTCTCGCGGCTCGAAATCCAGGTAAGATGGCGCATTCCAGGTGGCTGACAACAGCAAATAGATTTCTGCGCCTCTATGTTTCAACCAGTGAATCCTCCAGCACCTTCAACGAAATTGTGCGATTCATTATGACAGTTTACGCACCAATTTGGTTTAAGATAAAGAAAAACTCCAGTTTCACTGAGGGCGCAAAACATTTTTTCGAAATGATGCGTCTCTCTCAGACCATGCCTCAAAGATCTAAGACAATCGCCAACAAAGTCCGTAGAAATTCTTTCTTTGCTCACCCAGAAAATATTTTGATCTCCATGCTACATGCCGATGAGCAACACATAAGAGAATTGGGATGGAGAAGAATATTAAAAGCACGATCAAAACAATCACCAGCGGGGGAAATTCGAGCCTTCGCCATGCCTGAGCTGCTCTACGATAGTCAAAACTATTACGAAATGATCAACTGGCAAACGGCTGAGATGACTGAACCCCCCGTTACAAAAACAATACCTGATACCCGAATAAAAGAGTTTGTTGAGACGGGAGACCAGCCTGATGGACTGATCCCACTTTTCCCTTGTCATACTCAAGCGGTCGAGAGACTCATCAAATTAGTAACCGAAGCCTCTGCCAGTGTAAGTGGAATAGAAGAGGGGACGGATTCATCCGCTCCCGTCTTCACTCCCGAAAAAATTCCACGATTTGATTCTAAGAAAGATTACCGTATGTAAATCGACATGCAGCCAAAGGAAGGGGTGGTTGGGGCTGGATAGGGTGGAACTCGACGTACAGCCACCTCCTCGTGGTGAGTTCTGGGTTGCTAATTTTATAAAATTAGCAAGCGAGGAGCTGTACTTAGTACTTATCGTACTTATAACATCGCATTAAACGTAATTATAATCCACATTTAGACTTTTCTGGGACAGAAGATATTACTCTAGAGTCAGAAAATTTGGCGTGTGTGTTATTTCATGCCTAAGCACCGATATAAATGTATGGGAAATATATAAATGCATTATTAAGACAAAGAGCCGATCTGAAAATATGTATATAAATTACCTATTTTTAACATTTGACGTTGTTGCCGGGGGCAAAAGATATTAACGTAGGACAACGCGCTTGGAAAAAACGATCATATGAGGTCTTTTCATGACTTTATAGTTATTAGGAATAATTTGATGCATATTGAAATATTTTAAAAATTATAAGAAAAAATACGTTTTTGAAAACTAAAATATGATTTTCATCGCTCTGCCGGGGGCAGAATATGATTACCTATTAAGCTAAGATTTTGCGGAGGCTATTTTCTCATGCCTGCGCAAGTTTTTGTCTCTATTAGAATATGGAAATCGAAAAAAATGTAAAATCGATCCACCCTACTGTACACGCATTTTTTTTAATTTTTCATTTTTAATCATAATTTTGGCACAAAAGTCAATATTTACTAACATTTAATATCATTCGATTCACAAAGATTTATTATTGATTCAATTTAAAAAAGTATATATTTTTAAAATTCATAAAGAACTTTTTCAAAAAACTAAAAACAACTGCATTTTTAAAATTGAATGATTTTTATACAAATATTTGATATTTGTTATAATTTTAACTTTTAGATTCACAAAAGATTTCTTTATTGATTCAATACAAAAAATTACATAATTAAAACGGGCAATTTAAATAAACACGAGTTTAAAGTTAAACGAGCCACACTCGAAATTATTACCGTGACTTTTGTGCGTTTTATTACTGTGGCTTTTGTACAAATAATTTTACGTATACACAAACAATTTGATAGGATATGATTTATCATTCTATTCTTAGTTGTCATAGAAATACGTTAATTAAGTTATCTGATTAGATGCGCTTTATAGTTGAAGATCATTTTTAGAAAATTATTTATTTTCCCCACTTTAAAATATTACAAAATTTCTATTAGGTATCCTAATATCATTATGCCTGTCGCTGTAAGTAAGAAAAATAGCAATTATTTTCCATTTATGAAAATTCGGACCCCCTATGCCTACAAACCAATTTTCCCCTTTTCTTTATCAAAAATTGTGATTTCGGAAGTCTTTCGGTTATAAAATTTGTACCAGTCTATTGGTTTATCTACAGGGTGGGCCGTAAGTTTCCATAAATAGGAAAAATAAACATTTTTTTATGGACAACCATTTTATTTAATATATGCTCTACATGGTTGCCATTGTTTTGAAAACACATTTCAATAGGTGTCCCCACTGTTGATGAACACGCATTAGCACAGTGACGTTATGCTTGTAATGGCGTTGGTGATACGTTCCTTTAGATGATTATGTCTCGTATCTTTTCCTGATACACCATGGCCTTCAAGTGCCCCAAAGATAGAAATCAAGGGGGGTGAGATCTGGGGATCTGGGAGGCCACTCCACAGGACCACGCCGACCAATCCAAGCATCGGAAACTGCTGCTGATCCAAATACCGACGCACGTGAAGACCATAATGAGGTGGAGCTCCATCTTGCGGAAGAAACTGGGAAGTTACCTTCCTCGTTTAGCAGGGATGGGAAAATCTCTTCTTGCAACATGTTAAGATACCTTCGGCATTAAGATTTCCACTGACAAAAATTGGTCCAAAAATTCTGTCACCCCATATCCCGGCCACACCATCACTTTACCGGCACCTTGCATCTTCGCGGACTCAGCCAGTTAGGGTTAGCATTACTCCAATAACGTATGTTTTGCCGATTAACTCTCCATTGACGTAAAAATTTGCTTCATCAGTAAACAAGATCTTACATTCTTAGGGTATCTGAAACATAAAAACAAACGTTTAATTTTTCCTATGTATGGAAACTTACGGCCCACCCTGTATAATAATAATAATAATAAAAAGACGTGTGTGTGTGTGTTCCAGCCATCAGCCATAACTCCAAAATGGAAGCAGTTACAAACATGAAACTTCACACACACATTGATTAGGTCCCGAGGTTGTGCACGTGGGTGTTAATAAATTAAATAATTAATTTTAAAACATTAAATGACGTCATCAAGATCATTACGAAACCTATGGTAAAATTATTGAATACCCGGTTAGGTTAATTGAATGCCAGGTTAGGTCTGTATGCCCTTGACGATTGGTTAGGTTAAGTCGTGATATTTTCGTTGGCTTTAACGAAAATATCATGACAACCAATCGTCAAGGGTGTACAATTAACCTAACCGGGCATTCAATTAATCTAATCGGGCATTCAGTTGACCTAACGGCCATTTAATTAACTAATCGGGCATTCAGTTGACCTAACTGGGCATTCAGTTAACCTAACCGGGCATTCAGTTTACCTAACCGGCATATATATATATATATAGATATAATATATATATATAGCGTTCAAAACCTATGGTAAAATTATTGAATACCCGGTTAGGTTCATTGAATGCCAGGTTAGGTCATCTGTACGCCCTTGACGATTGGTTAGGTTAAGTCGTGATATTTTCGTTGGCTTTAACGAAAATATCATGACTTAACCTAACCAATCGTCAAGGGTGTACAATTAACCTAACCGGGCATTCAATTAATCTAATCGGCATTCAGTGACTAAACCGGCCAATTTAATAACCTAATCGGGCATTCAGTTGACCTAACTGGGCATTCAATTAATCTAATCGGGCATTCAGTTGACCTAACCGGCCATTTAATTAACCTAATCGGGCATTCAGTTGACCTAACTGGGCATTCAATTAACCTAACCGGGCATTCAGTTTACCTAATCGGGCATATATATATATATATTATTTTGTCTTGTTCACATTTATTTATTGATTCTAATTTCATATTGTTATTATCTAGCCTGATGATGAGCGTATTGCTCGAAACGTTGAATAAAGAATTTAAACTTAAATTTACAAAGTTGTTAAGAAAATTTTTTTATCATACTGATTTTCGCATTATATTTATTAACAAAATGTCTTTAGGTAGCTTTTTCTCAGCGAAGGATCGAACTCCTGATTCGTTGCGTAGCGGTGTTGTATATTTATTTACCTGCCCAAGGTGTCTTCTTGGTACTTACATTGGCAGCACCGTGCGCTCCCTCAGGACTAGATTTTATTCGCATATGGGAATAAGTTGCCGAACAGGTAAAATTTTAAATAAAATAGAAGCCTCCAGTATTCGGGAACACAGTATAAAATGTAAAACTGATGTCACTTTAGATAATTTTAAAATTCTCGGTTGTAATTCTTGTCCTAACTCACTTAGAATTTTGGAATCTCTTTATATTAAAACATTGACCCCTTCTCTAAACGTGGATTCCTCAGCTGTCCCTCTAAATTTTGTATAAACCCCCCTCCCCAACTCCCCTCCCCCCACCCCAATTTTTTATAATCCCCCCTCCCCTAACTTATAACTCCAACCGCCCAACCCATAGCTTGTTTCCTGTTTTGTTTTGTTTTTAAATTACTCGTGCCTCGGAACCAGCATTGAAAGGTTCGTAGTGTTAATTATTCCATTGTATTAGTGTTAATTATTCCATTGTATTAGTGTTAATTATTCCAGTGTACTAATTTCAAATTTACTATATGTAATTTAAAAATAGCTTTTAAAATTCTTGTAATTTTATATGTAAACTTTTATAACTTTGAATTTAACCCTCTTCTTTTAGTCTTTTTATAGAAATTATTTTGTCTTGTTCACATTTATTTATTGATTCTAATTTCATATTGTTATTATCTAGCCTGATGATGAGCGTATTGCTCGAAACGTTGAATAAAGAATTTAAACTTAAATTTACAAAGTTGTTAAGAATTTTTTTTTATTATATATATATATATATATATATATATATAGCGTTCAACATCCACCCCGGCAACGCTATTGATGCACTCGAAACAATGAAAACTATGATTTGGCGGGCCGCAGGGCCCCCAATTACTGTTGGTTCAGTTATTTGGTCAATAAAACTATAGAAATGAACGCAGTCATGAAAATCTTAAGCTTCAAATCCGAGCTCATTGTATTAAGATTTGTGAAGCTTTAGATTTTCATGGCTGCGTTCTTTTCTGTAGTTTTATTGAATGAATAATTGGTTTGCCAGTAACTGGAAGGCCGCAGGCACCCCAATTACTGAGGCCCAAGGTGAGAGGAATAGGAATGATATCCAGATAAAGGGCTACTGATGTTCAAAATAAAATACGCCGTAGGCCCACAATCCAGCCGAAGCACCGCAGATCGAGCAAAATCGGCGCGTAGCGCCGACCTTTTGCTAGTCGGTGCTATTTCCAACCGTTGCGGAGCTACGGACGTTTTAAGGTGCACGGAAAAAAATAAACGAGTGTGTTAATCTGATGTATTTATTGCTACACTTTGAGATACACCTGATAAATGTTCAAAATGTCCGCCTTGGTTTTCAATGCACAGCCTTGCTCGTTCCAAACAAGAGTCCACTGCCCATTGAATCATTTCGGGATGTTCTCGTATGTAAGCAGCGGCATTCATAATCCGACGCGAGAGTTCCTCTCTCGTTTGTAGTTTGGTCTTGTAGACCATCTCTTTCATAAGGCCCCACAAAAAGAAATCTAACGGGGTTAGGTCAGGAGATCTCGGGGGCCACGATGTTGGACCAGCACGACCAATCCAACGATTCTCGCACTGCTGATTCAAGTAATCCGTAACATGACCAAAATGTGGTGGCGCCCCATCGTGCTGAAAGAACATCCTGCGCCTTGTCTCCAAGGGCACGTCTTCCATCAAAAGCGGCAATTCGTTCGTCAGGAAGTTCAGATGAATATCAGCAGTTAATCGTTGTTCCAAAACGAACGGTCCAATCAGCTGATCTCCAATTATACCGTACCAAACATTCACCGAGAATCGATGTTGAAAGAGACCTTCAACGATACCTTGGAGATTATCGGCGGACCACAAGTGGGAATTTCGTCTATTGTTAATTCCATCCCGAATGAACTGTGCTTCATCACTAAACAGTATGCGATTAAGAATTTGGCGATGCATAACCATCACTGGCAAAATTGAACACGTTTATTGTAATCATCCGGTTGAAGAGCTTGCACACGTTACAAATGATAGGGATACAAACCCTCATCATGTATGGTTCGCCATACACGCGATACGAATTCACCAATTCGTCTAGAAATCCTTCGAACACTGGTAGTTGAGCTACGTTGTACTAGGTCCAGTATGCGCTCCTCCACAGCAACGGGCCGTCGTGCTATATGTTCTTGGTTACATGGAACAATTTTCCGTTTCCCTTAACCTCTGGTGTGTGTCACTAAACACTTGCCTGTTCGGTATTCGGCGGTTCGGAAAACGTCTTCGATATTCCTCAACTGCCGCTCCGTTGTTACCATCACAAGATCCATAAGTGAAATGGATATCAGCGTATTCAGCGGGTGTGAACTGTTGATTCATTTTGATTGTTCACCTTAGCGCAACACAGTGTCTCGTACCACAGATCAGAACCAACTGAAAGAAAAAAACTAAGGATTAGTAGTGGTAACTTCCTTAACCGAAACTACCACCAGTGCTGCCATCTTTCGAATTACACACAAGTAGGGATTTGTTGTTTGCACATCTTAAAACACCCGTAGCTCCGCAACGGTTGGAAATAGCACCTATGTTGTATTAACTTTTTTTACTCGATATCACCCCCCCAAAGTATGGCAGACCGGTTGTGAAACACCATACATATATATATATATATATATATATATATATATATATATAGGCCCGGATTTAGCTATAGGCGAACTAGGCGATCGCCTAGGGCCTCGCGCCAAAGGGGGCCTCGCTCAAGCTGTTTTGCGCGTTCTGTTCAAGTGATATTAATGATTTAGAACTCTATGAAGAACTTAAAGTACTTTGCAGGTTTATACCTGAGAAAACAGATCTCGGAAATGCCCTTGTTTATATAGTGCAAAAACAACTAAGTGAGATTTATCCTAATGTTTATGTTGCACTTCGAATAGTATTAACCATCCCAGTTACTGTTGCTTCGGCTGAAAGAAGTTTCTCGCGTCTCAAACTTATTAAAACATATTTGCGTTCACCATGTCTCAAGCGAGATTGCAATCATTAGCTATGTTATCAATAGAAAACGATATAACAAATTCATTAGATTATTCTCAATTAATTGAAGAGTTTAGCTCGAAGAAAAGTAGAAAAGCATTGCTGTAATATTCAAGGAGCATCTGAACCAAATATTAAAGCATTAATATTTAGCCTGATAAGTCGATCGCTCACTATTATAAAAAATGAAATGTCAACATCTCTTATACATCACATATGAAAAATGTTTGTATACTATGGAAAGTCATTACCTATAATATTATATAAATCTTAGAAATCATTGTCTTATATTTTCGATACAAATCTTGATTCATATTATAATTTATACTTATTTGTATGGTTTATTTATATTTCTTATACAATTTCCATGCGTGATTATTTTGGTTTGGTTTAATTTTTAAGTGCTGGCATAGTTCTGTCTATGCGGGATTCTAATATTGCTGGTATAGTACCGATAATTAAGTCCATATTTTCATATATATAGGCCTAGGGCCTCGCAATTTCTAGATCTGCCTAGGGCCTCGCAACTTCTAGATCCGGCCCTGTATATATATATATATATATATATATATATATATATATATATATATATATATATATATATATATGAGATATATGAGAGGCGACAAGCTTGACCTTCGTGAAATGAGGAATCATCGCACGGAACATTTGAAAGGTTAAAAGGTATATACACATATATATAAAACAAACATATAACAAACTGATAGGCTTACTTTGGGACTCTAATGGAGTAATACTAGAAAATGATGGAAAAAGGCAGATTTAGGCACTTTATGACAAGAAAGCCACTTTTTCCTGTAAATACAAAAAAAAAGTTATTTATGGCATTTTGCCTGAACATCCGGACTCTAAATTTATATATATATATATATATATAATTTTTTTTTTTTTTTTTTTTTTAAGATTAAATGCCACAGTCACCTCTTCACGGTTTTTGTCTTGGTGGTACATGCACCTTCCTTCCTTCCTTAAATGGTGGTACTTACAAACGCATGGTGGCAAAAGTGGTACGTCGACCTGCAAAGGTTGGGAACCCCCTCTACTTTTAGCAATATTTATGAGGGTTTGAACGAACAGCGGTTCAGGATATCCTGAACCGTCGTTCAAACCCTCATAAATATTACTAAAAGCAGGGGTATTCTCAGCCTTTGCAGGTCGACGTACCACTTTTTGCCACCATACGTTTGTAGGTACCACCATTTAGGGAAGCGAGGAAGGTGCACGTACCACCTAACCAAAACCCGTAGGGAGGGGACTGCGGTGTTTAATCTTGAATTTTCAGCCTTATCTAAAAAGTTGTATTTATTCTCATGGACATTTGTACTGAATCAAAATCTCTATTTTAGTGTTGCACGTTATCGTTAAATACTGTCATGTGAAATGTATCTGGAATGCAAATTGGATATCACAAACAAACCCATAGTCGGAAACGTTTCGGGTTATTCATCTGCAACTAATATTACTTTCGAAAATATTATCATTAATTACCAATTAGCAAACTGCGTAATTATAACGTCTTGTGTTCACGTATAAGAGGTCCTCCGCTTACCACAGGTTGGGAACCGCTGGCCAAAAGTATTGGGACAAGCTTTTCTCTGCCACTACCCGAATGTTCCAGAGATAAATTGCTCCATAGAGGGCAGCACTGTAATTCAAGTGCATAGTAAGCTAGTCTGCTACCTGTTTCAGTCAGTATTCATAAGTATGACACGTGGATGAGATCTGACGGAGTTTGAACATGGGCAAAATAGTTAGATGTCATTTTGTAGGTATGACTGTGTACAAGAATCCCCAAGAGATATACCAAAGGGGAAGACTGTGGAACGTGGCAATATGGAATCCAGAACACGAAGGCCAAAAATTATGACAAACCAAAGGGGCGATTGTTGAAACGTTTGGTGAAGGAGTGTCGAATGTGTAACCTAAAGGCAATCACTTGGAGGTTAGTGAACGGGTCTTTCGGCAGTGTAGGGAACTACATGAAAAATAATTTGTTTTGGCCCCCAAGTCGTATATCTTAGCTCTGAGTACAAAGCGACTATTACAGTCGTGCAAAGCTTATCGAAACCAGAGAATAGAACAGCGGAAATGTGTCCAGTGGAGTGATGAGACCCACTGCACACTGCAAAAATTCAACGGCAGAGTTTAGGTGTGGTGTGAACCCGAAGATCATTTCGACCCCAAGTACATTGTTCCGACCGTTAAGTATGGAGGTGGAAGTGTGATGGTGTCGATACATTTTTATTTTATGATTTGGAGTAGGCCCATCACAGGTCGGCAGTTCCGATTGTACAATTATATATAGATTCGAATTCCGTAACTAAACTAGATTACATATTTTTTTATATGAAATATTTGAAGACAAACTATTGTAATATACTTTGTTTTAAGAGAGGTACAGTTTCTGGAAAAAAATTCGCCTACAAATTCTAAAATTTTTGGGAAAAAAAAATTTGTGACAAACTTTCAAAAGCAAAACTCACTCGTTACTAATTTTTTATGGCCACGATTTAAGCCTAACTATTAATTTTATGCAGCGTAGGACCACCTACTATTAATCTACAATTATTTTTAATTAAAGAAACGTTTTTTATTTTAGAATAGTGAAGATGTCTCTGCTTCAAATTAAAAATAGGCAGATCTATAGACCTGATTATTCTGCTTCAAATTAAAAATAGGCAGATCTATGGACCTGATCATTTTTGGTCTAAATGTTTACTTTATTAATACTTTTATGACCTACTCCACTAAATTTATAGCCTTCGTAAGGTTAATTACCGTTTTTATAGGCCTATATAGGGCTAACATAATGACAAATTTTAGATCTACCGGAAGTCATTTCTTATTATAGTGATGGATTTAGACTTTATTAATAGACTTGATATCACCAGAGGCTGTCGCTGCAGATTTGTATATTATTAGTATTTGCAGTTTGTCATAGGCCATAACTTATGTAGAATCTACAGACCTCAGGCCCTATGGCAACCAAAACAGGCCACTGTAAACTTACTTTGCTGAAATATATATATATATATATATATATATATATATATACTACAGTGCCCATAAGTCCCTCGAAACACACCCTGAGGAGTGGGGGGGGATTGGGAGGGGCGAGTGTGTTACTAAAACAGTCCCTGATAACTGTATCGTAAATTATATTGATATGATATCCGATTGTAGATTAATATTTAGGATCACCTGAAGATCAGGGCCCCCAGCCTTCGTTAGTTTGCCTTATAAGGCTAACTAAAGAAGGTTGAGGGCCCTGATCTTCAAGTGATCCAATATTTAATTTACATATTAATTAATAATTAATACAAATTCTTTTTATGATCACAAACAGTTTATTCTTGCATGCCAGATGTATGAAGACTCCTTTTACGAGGACTCGATGTTCGAGTGTGGTAAATACTAACTTCAAAGTCTCCCTATAAAAGGGCGTTTGGTCAATGCTTTACGAAAGTACTTGCAAATATAGAAAATTTAGTAGTTTTTGAAAAATTTCAAATCTTAAGTTTGTTTCAACTGTGATAACACGGAACATTATTGCTTTTAGTTTTAACAGAAAGGATTTACGTATATACCAGCCCATACAATTGGGCTGACGATATGTTTACGTGACAAGGTTTTAATGTTACATTAATTGACGTTAGGTTAACTTAGGTTAGGCTTAGGTTAAGTTTGGTTAGGCTTAGGTTGTTAGGTTTAGACTAGGGTTTAGGGTAGGCTTAGCTTAAGTAGATTTAAGTTAAGCTTAGTTTAAGTTAGATTTAAGTTAGGTATAATTTGGGTTTAGGCTAGGATGAAATTTCTGTGAACGAAGTGTATATAAAACTACAGTAATATATATATAAAACTGTAGTATATATGTTACAGTCAAAGTGTTTAACCAGCCATTTCGCGTAATGGCTGAAACTTTTAGTCATTTCGCGAAATGGCTGTTTCACTTGGTCATTTCGCGAAATGACTAAAATCTTCAGCCATTACGCAAAATGGCTGAAATTCCACCTGTCATTTCGTGAAATGGCTAAAATGACTTTTGTCATGAATTCATAGAAATAACAAACATCATAATAAAATTGGAAACCTTTATTTAACTAACTAAATCTGCTAAAACATACATACATCCACAGGTCTGTTCAAATAAGTGAGAAACACACTTCAAATACACATTTGAACACATTTGAATTGTCAATATAGAGGTTTTCAAATGCTAACCGGGCCCTCAATGTTATTCCGATGTCCGCCATCGAAGGCCCGGTTAGGTCAACTGTATGCCCTTGACAGTTGGTTAGGTTAAGTCGTGTTATTTTCGTTAAAACTAACGAAAATAACACAACTTAACCTAACCAATTGTCAAGGCCATATAGTTGACCTAACCGGGCATACAGTTGACCTAACCGGGCATACAGTTGACCTAACCGGGCAAATAATCTTGCATGAAATGACCAAGGTGGAATTTCATCCATTTCGCGTAATGGATGAAGATTTTTGTCATTTCGCGAAATGACCAAGTGAAACAGCCATTTCGCGAAATGACTAAAAGTTTCAGCCATTACGCGAAATGGCTGGTTACACACTTTGACTGTAACATATATACTGTATTATAATATATAGTGACGGTCTCAACCATTTGGCGCCATTTGTCCTAGAATATATTCTTTGTTTATATATATATATAATAGGCCTCAGAGTTGGCGTGACGGTAGCAACACGAAGAAAACAGAGAATCCAAGTTTTGTGTATACATTGTCTAAACTCTGAGAATTGTGCGAGATGATTCAAATACTGTATATTTTAGTTGTTGTTGTAGAATGTAAACAGCTAATTAAGCTTTGTGCTCATATATAGTTCATCAAAATATCTTGCTCCAGAATTGAGATAGAAACGATGATATGCTGTGACGGTCGTAACATTTCCAAAGTAAGTTGGGTGTATAAATTCAACTTTTGCCTTCGCTCTTCCTTACCTAAACATCAAAATTTGCTTGGGTTTCGCCGCAACTCATACATAAACAGCAACTTTTGCTCGGGCTTCCCCCCGCCCGCCCCACTTTTTCTTGCGAAAATATGAAACTTTGCTCGGGCTTCGCCGCAGCTCATACATAAACAGCAACTTTTGCTCGGGCTTCGGCACCCCCCCCAACTCTTTCTTACGAAAATATTAAACTTTGCTCGGGCTTCGCCCTCGTTTCTTCTCCAGTGATTGGAAAAACTAACTCGGTTTCTCCCTCGCTCTTCCCCATGTAGACATCAAGATTCGTCCTCGCTCTTCCTTATGTAAACATGGAACTTTTAAAATTTGAAGACACCGCAATTTAAGATTGATTGTTGCTCCTGTTCACAAAATTTCAACCCTCAAGAACTATTTGTCTAGGATGATTTGTCAGGATGGTACACTCCTAGCCGAAGGATTTGATGCCAGATAATGTATGTTGGAAATGAGTGACTCATTATCAGTAATATAAAAATCGTAATTCGTGTGTGTGTGTGTGTGTGTGTGTGTGTGTGTGTGTGTGTGTGTGTGTGTGTGTGTGTGTGTGTTGTGTGTCCAAACTCCCACTAGGCAAATAGTTCTGGAGCGTCAACATCGATATAAAATTATGAATGTTCGATCCGAGGTAAGGTTACACGGGGGGGGGGGGGGGGAATGTAACTTTTATTTCCCTCTTAGGCTTAACATTACGAGAAAAATAGAACCTTGAAGGGTAATATCGAAGTAAATTGATAACGATAAAACCTTAATTAATGAAGCACGCGCTCTCCATACGAGGATCTTTGACTTTGCAGATGACGATATTGATTTAATTTCATTCAAAAATTCTCAATCAGTCGTAAACTGCGGCGTTTGAAAACTTTAAAAGTTTCATGTTTACGTAAGGAAGAACGAGGACGAATCTTGATGTTTACATGAGGAAGAGCGAGGACGAATCTTGATGTTTACATGAGGAAGAACGAGGACGAATCTTGATGTTTACATGAGGAAGAGCAAGAGTGAAATCCGAGTTAGTTTTTTCGATAATTGTAGAAGGAGCGAAGGCGAAGTGAGAGCAAAGTTTCATACTTTCGTAAGAAAGAGTTGGGGGGCGAAGCCTGAGCAAAAGTTGCTGTTTATGTAAGAGCGACGGCGAAACCCAAGCAAAACTTGATGTTTAGATAAGGAAGAGCGAAGGCGAAAGTTGAATTTATATGCCCCATTTTGGAAATGTTACGACCGTCACGCCAATTCGGATGCCTATATTTAAAAACTGAAAGGATATATTCTCGAGCAAGTGGCGCAAAAATGTACCCTAGAACATACTTCATAATGCCTCATTAGCAGTGTTCTTCTACCTCCCATACTTTGACTTTTATTAGTTGTTTACTAAAAAATCGCTCTAAATGTTGTGACTGTTGCCGTGAAACGACTCAGGAGTGAGTGCTTTTTAGGAGACACATTTTATATAAATTATAACTTCAAAGAAGTTAATTTAATGCAATCTGGAACAAAAAATTATAATTAGTAGTGTCACATGCCAAAATTCCATTAGAAATGCAAGATATAGCCGTGATGGTCGCAACATTGTGTGAATGTTTGGACCTTATGAGTCATTTTCTCCCAAACTACAAGTAGTACAAAAGAAATTCGAAAACCAAAGCTAGCCCTTTTTATATTTAAAAAAAAAGACCAGGAATTATTTTCAATTTGGGGATCTTTTCGGTTTGACGGGCTGTAATATTTTTTAACATTACTCGTTTTTTATTGTCCAGTTTTAATCGACGATTTCAAAAATAACATTCATGTTTTAGAGAAACAAATAGTGAGGCAGTTTTACATTTTAGTTTAGAGAATATTATATACGCTTTAGGATTCCAAAATCCCTGAAAGTTTTAGGTCAACTGTACGCTCATGACGATTGGTTAGGTTAAGCCATGATATTTTCGTTTGTTTTGACAGTAAACTAACGAAAATATCATAACTGACCTAACTTAACCAATCGTCAAGGGCGTATAGTTGACCTAACTGGGCATTCAGTTAACCTAACCAGTTGGTAGAGTCTAGAATTTGACGGTCCCGTAGCCATGACTGTTTTTTTTCCGCCGGCCGTCAAACCAAAAAGATCCCAATATGGTTTAAAAATATATATTTTAAATTTGTTAAATTGCGTATAACTGCCTCACTATTTATTTCTCTAAAACACGAATGTTATTTTTGAAATCCTCGATTAAAACTGGACAATAAAAAAACGAGTAATGTTAAAAAATATTACAGACCGTCAAACCGAAAAGATCCCAATTTGGTTAAAATTTTTGCCTGTTAAGAAAACGAAACGAAAATTTCGTCACGGTCGTAACAATTCCAACCTCCTGTATTCATGATTGATATGAACTCTGGAAATAAAGTACAGACAACTTAAAAATACTTCATTTTATTACTACAGGGTTACGTGACATTAATGAATAACAGAAAGCAACGATAACATATCAAAGACACTGGAAAATCGTAGGCAAAAATGGTGTATTTCTGATATTGAAAAATTTCCAATTTAGGGTTGAACAAATGGTCATAACTTTATTTCTCTAATATGGCCTATAATGTTAATTGTTTTGATGGATTTTAATTTTTAGTCATGTAATTGACACCTGCGTCGAACAACCATATATATACCGTATATATATATATTATATATATATATCAGGTCATCCCACAAATAATGTCGTTTTTTAGATCGAATTTGAATGACAAAACAAACTCGACTGAAACTTTTTAATATGGAGGATATGGAGAATATGGAGGATGTGGAAGTTTTTCCCACCCAAGCTCCTCAATTTTTGCAGAAGTGATCCGAGCGGTATGAGGACGTGCGTTGTCGTGGTGGAACACGATTCCTTTCCGATTGACCAAAGAAGGTCTCTCTTCTTTTAGTGCAGTGTTCAATCAATTCAGTTGTTGACAGTAGACTTGAGCGGTGATTGTTTGGTTGTGTGGTAAGGTTTCAAAGTGTATTACACCACCTTTATCCCACCAAATACTAAGCAACACCTTCCGAAGGTGAAGATTTGGTTTTGGCTGTGGTGTCGCTGGTTCTCCGGCACAAACCCACTGTCGACGGCGCTTAACGTTCTGGTACAGTATCCACTTTTCATCACGAGTCACTAAACGGTGCAAAAACGGATTTTTGGAGTTCAGGGGAATGAAGAGCTGTGCTAATGTTTACCCGCACCCTCAGATTGTCGACCGACAATTCATGTGGCACCCATTTTCCTAACTTAGGCACTTTCCCGAGTTGTTGCAAATGTCGATGGATGGTGGACGGGGATGAATTGAGTTTCTGGGCCAATTCTTTGACAGTTGTTGAAGAGTCTTCTTCAAGTGCGGCTAACAGCAGATCATCATCAAACTCAGCAGGGCGTCCAAAGCGTGCTGCATCTGTCAAACAGCAGTCACCGTTCCTAAACTTTTGAAACCATCTTTGACATTTCCTCACATGCAGAATATCGTTGCCATAAACGTCCTGAATGTTTCGCGTTGCTTCAGTAGCACTATTCCCTTTTTTGAACTCGTAGAGCATTATATGCCTGATATGCTCTTCTGATACCGCCATGTTTATGAGGGGTTCACAAAAAGCAAAACACACGTCTTCACTGATGAAGGTCTGTAAAGTATGTAGCGAAACACGATAGATCTCCTCTTTGATATAACCTTCGGAAAATTTATGCTTAAACCGAGTAGGACTAGTTTAACCCTTTAATGACGGATGATACCTTAAGGTCCACCAGAAATAATAATATAAATTGTACTACAATGCCTCATTTCTATAAATGTTTCTACGTGTTTATATATAGATGTCATTTAGTTGTTGAGAAAGGAACCCAAAATGTGTATCATATCAGTGACTAGTTACTGAAATATTTAGTTTTGAATAACAATAAAACCTATACGTTCTGGTAACAAGAGTGACCGCATATGCTGCGGACTAGTCCTTAAGGGGTTAAACTTAATCTATCGTAAAAAACGACATTACTTATGGGATGACCTGCTATATCAGGGTTGGGTCAATTAAGTTAATTAACTTAACGTTTTTGCTGATTAACCAATTAACCCTCTATGGACAGAATTTTCTGTAGGGTTAATTTATAAATGCGTGTATATGGAAGGTTAGAAATTTGTAACAGTTGTCCATATAGGGTTAAGTTAATTAGTTTAACTTAACTAGTTAAATTTTTTAAAAAGTTGAACTTAACTTAATTGAAATATATCTATAAATTAATGATTAACTTCAATTAATTTTCAATTAATTTTCCTATAAAAATGCTGTTTTTATCTTTCTGAGTGAAATGTTGTAATAGGCAAAGAGATGAAAGGTTTGAGAACCTCATCTTCTGTAAAGTTAAAAGACATGTTTAATTTGTAAGTGAAGTATATATTTTGTGTGTCTAATTTGACTATTGTTGGTAAGGAATCTGGATTATGTTCATTGTCAATAGTGTACAATATAAAACATACAGTTTAGAAAACAATTTGGTACTTGTAGGTTATCTCGCCCCCCCCCCCCCCCCCCCCAAATTTTGACAGAATACTTTCGTTAAAACTAACGAAAATATCACGACTTAACCTAACCAATTATCAAGGGCGTACAGCTGATATATTAGTAAATAGTAAATACTATTCCAGAAACAAACAATGTTATAATTAATAATAGATCAACTGTACGCCCTTGATAATTGGTTAGGTTAAGTCGTGATATTTTCGTTAGTTTTAACGAAAATATTCGGTCAAAATTGGTGGGGGGGGGGAGATAACCTACAAGTACCGACAATTTGTTATTAAATTAATTTTGCCTTCATTTTTACGATGGAAAACTATTATTATATGCCTAAAAGTTGAGACTTGGTGATAAAAGTTGAGTTGAGACCATGGCTCTTTTCCGTTCTATCCCAGCAACAAAAAATGAAATTATATATTATTTTCTACTGTAGTTTTACTTGCTGAATTCAATAATATATATATCTTATTTTGGAGAAATTAATAACAAAAGAGTTATAGTCCGTTTATTTTATTTAAAAGTAGAGATTGCATTTAAGATTTTAATAAAAATGTCATTTCCTTTTTGTCTTCTCCTCCACAGAAATTCACATAAATAAGAATCTATCATATTTCTAGATGTTCCCCAATGTCTCTCGTTCCTTTGTTTAGCTAAATCAACTGTACGCCCTTGACGATTGGTTAGGTTAGGTCGTGATATTTTCGTTAGTTAGCTTTATAAGGTTAACTAAAGAAGGCTTGGGTAGAACGTTATTTCCTTAACTATGTTTATGAAATTCCATTTATCATCCATAACAATATCTACAAAAGAGAGAAAAAAATTAATAATTATAACCATAACTAATTAAAGCACGAATACTTTCTCCAAAATAAAATATATATATTATTGAATTCAGCAAGTAAAAACTATACTGGAAATTGTTGCTGGGGTAGAACGCAAAAGATCCGAGACCATAAACAAATTTAATTTATTTACAAGAAACAGGAAAATAATAAAAGCTTATAGAAAAAAATTATCCTTATGTCTTGTTTGCCTGTATAATATGCAAAAAAATACATGTAATTTATCAGACATTGACAACCACATATACAAGGTGATCCCACATAATTACAGGTTTATTATTACCTTCATTAGTTATATATAATGATGAGTCTACAGACTACTCCCGAGAAAGAAAAAGTTAATTGATTAACTTTCAAAATTATCTTAAATAACTAGTTAATTTTTTAAATTTGCATTAACTTAATTGGTAAGAATCTCAAATTAACTTAACTAGTTAATTTTGGAAGTTAATCGACCCAACCCTGATATATATATATATATATATATATATATATATATATATATATATATATATATATAATGTAATTAAATAGTTCACTCAAATTTTTGATAAGGCGATTCGTATATGAGAATGTATCAAAACTATAAGAAAAATGTATATAAATCTGAGGAAGTTAATTGAACGAGAGTTAAACTGCTGTTATCTGATGTATCTCCCAATCCGTGTACATTCAACACGGGCAATGAAAATCAACCATAGAGCAATTTTGCACAGATATATAACTATGGAGTGGAGAAAAAGCTGCTCCAGTTGCCATGGTTACGTAAATATGATTGTAATACGATACAGGCATTGGGCGAAATGATGATGATGATGATCATCATCATCATCATCATGAACATCATCCTGATCCTGATTTAATACCATAGACTATATGTAACCGCTGAAAGTTTCTCACTCAGATGGAATGAAAGATATTTCGTGCCTGCTTCTGTGGTGTTGCCATGGAAACTGAAAAAAATCGTTTCACGATAAGAAAAATATAACAGCAACCACGAAAGAACGGTATAACATAATACGTCAATGCTAAGAATTAATGTTATGAATTACAGGCGGTCTGCTCCACATAAAACGTAAATCCAACACAATAAGTGTTTGCTCCCGTAGATACGTTACCATGCCAACGGGTGTTCATGAAAGAAATTTCTTCAACACTCAGATGAATGATCTGTATATAAAGCAATTTCCACTGCGTATACAACTTTTTCTTCTTTTTTCTGTCTGTTTGAGAGTAGCTTTTGTGAAAGAACGATAAGGAAGTTTTTAGGAAAAAATATGACCGAAGACTGGTGGTTGGATTTCCTTTGCCAAACAACGCCAACCACTCTAGCATTCAAGTCTCTCTCTCGCTCTCATTTATATATATAATATATATACATATACACACACACACACAACACGATGCACATTTCTAATTAGAATAGATGAGATGGTACATTAATGCAATAACATACATTTAATGATACTTGTAAAATGGATATTGCCTTACTTCTCTTTATCCATAACCTTGTAATTAATTTGGATATTTGGCTAACGTTTTGCTCTTATTTGGATGTCCGCCAGGGGTTGTTGGATCGATAAATGGATGTCAATTATGGATTTCGAAGCCAAAAATTATTGATTAATAATTAAGAGATTTTATTTGTTTTAAGGGAAGTATATATATATATATATATAATACATACAGGGTGATCCAATTAAAACGCAACCTAGTACGATACAATAATATTCTCTCGATTGCCTTTTAAGTGGATCACCCTCTATACTGTATATGTTAAGGGAATCTGTGTAACTAGGGATTTCATGAAATGCCTAAAATGCTCAGGGACTTCATGTAAGGTTAAGTCGTGATATTTTCGTTAGTTTTAACCAAAATAACACGACTTAATCTTACATGAAATCCCTAGTTACACAGATTCCCCGTAACACACACACACACACACACACACACACACACACACAATATATATATATATATATATTAACGTTGATAATGACTTGATCTTGAGTTTACCTTTCGCGAGTTTATTAAGCATAAAATCAGAATATAACGGCCCAATTATTTCCTTTAAATACAAGTGCCAAATCATGGATGAAATCTTGTGCATACGACCGTCAATATTCCGTGTACATACGACAGAAGACGCGTACACATGACTACAAATTGGTAAACAGTCACATAAATGTGTACACAAGAAGATGGACGAAACGAGACAAAACTTCAATTTGAGTTACTTGTAACTTATAATTCACTAAAGTTATGAAAAGACACTAATGACAGACAGAGAAAGTTACAAGGAAGAGAAGTACCTCAAAAGGCCTTGCGGCCCATACCGAGAAGGTACCAATGGCAACGGATGCCAGGGAAAATTTTCTACACACTCAAATAGTGTGCAAGATTTGGTCTAACCTTTTCTTGAAATGATCCACAGAGGAACTGTTCACAACTTCTGAAGGTAACCTGTTCCACGTGTCACAGATCTTATACGTAAAGTAATTCCCACACACTAGTCCTAAACCGTTTCAAATCCAACTTCCAACCATTGTTGCGAGTTGGGTTATCATTTGAACTAAACATGCTTCTAAAATCGACATCGTTGAACCCGCGTAAGAGCTTGAAAACCTCGATGAGTTGACCGCGCAACCTCCAAGTTTCCAGCGAAAACAAGTTCAGGGCGCGTAAGCGTCGATTGTAGCCCATATGCCTAACGGAAGAGATTAACTTTGTGGCCCTCGCCCGCACTCGCTCCAGCCTCTCAATATCTTTCCTGAGGGTGGGCGACCAGAACTGCACAGCATACTCCAGGTGCGGCCGAACCAGGGAATTGTACAGAGAGAGCACAATCTCCTTGTTCCGAAACTGAAATTGCTTCCTGATATAACCCAACAGCTTCTGGGCTTTCTTTTCCACCTCTACGCACTGTTTGGTAAACTTAAGGTCGCTGCTAATTAGCACACCCAAGTCCTTTTCCAAATCAGTGGCCTCGATATTGTTCCCCAACATCGAGTAGTCCGACTTGGGATTGGCGTATCCAATGTGCATCACCTTGCATTTACCCAAGTTAAACGGCATTTGCCACTTTTCGGACGACTTTCCTATCCTATCAAGGTCCGTACGCAGTTCCTCGATCGCTTCGGGCGTCCCAACATTGGCCCCAAGCTTCGTGTCATCAGCGAATTTGGCGATCCGATTGACGATGCCACCGTCGATATCATTTATGTAAATGATAAACAACAGTGGCCCCAAAACGGAACCCTGAGGAACCCCACTAGTGACCGAGGACCAACCCGAACTAACCCATTTAATTACAACCCTCTGCCGCCTATTCTTCAGCCAGTTTTCAATCCACCTACCTACTTCCCCCACCGATACCCAGCGGGCGGACTTTCGCCATTAGCCGGCGGTGAGGTACCTTATCAAAGGCTTTCTGAAAGTCGAGATAAAGTATATCAATCGCCCTACTCTTATCATACTCACTCAACATAACGTGGAAAAACTCGAGCAAGTTGGTGAGACACGACCTATGCCGTCTCAACCCATGTTGGGAGTCCCCAAGCAGCTTGTAGGAATCCAAATGGTCAACGATCCTATCCGCTATTATCCCCTCTAATAATTTACCTACAACTGAAGTGAGACTAATGGGACGATAGTTCCCTGGACTTTCGTGATCCCATTTCTTAAAGATAGGGGTCACGTTGGCTTCCCTCCAGTCACCAGACATCTGGTCCGTCTCCAACGATTTGTTGAAGACTGTAGCCAGGTGGGGAGCCACCTGGTCGCGCACCTCCCGCAACACTCTGGGGAGAAACTGGTCTGGCCCAGGAGCCTTAAACGCGCTCAGTTTTTCTATTCTATCGGCAACGACTGTCGCGGTACATCGAACACTATCCAGGCCAGCACCTTCGTGCCTCACGCCTGGCTCGGGGATGACGCGGGTGTCCTCCCTGGTGAACATTCCCGCAAAGTACTCATTAAGCACATCAGCGATGTCCGCGTCCGAGGTCCGCAGAACGCCGCTTCTAATGGGCTTTCTACTATTAACATAACTGAAGAACTCCTTAGGGTTCCCCTTGCAGAGGCTTGCCACCCGTAGTTCTTCGTTACGTTTCGCTAGCCTAACCTTCGCCGCCTTCACTTCCCTACACAGGCGGACATACGCTTCAGTGTTCTCATGGGAACGATTGGCCTTCGCCCTCCTATACGCTACTTTCCTATTTCGGATAGCCGAAGCGATGTCACGACTGAACCACTTAGGCTGCGTTGAAGCAGGAGTGACCGGTTTTGAGGGTATGGCAGCAGACTGCAGCACCATAAACTCGTCCTGGAATGCACTCCACACTCCCTCAACATCGCCGCCGACCTCTAACCCCATCTCACCTACGCTATCCCGGAGGCTAACAAAGTCCGCCCGCCGGAGATCGAGCTTACTGCCTCGAGTTACTACGCTTCACCCGTGGGACGCACACACGGAACCTAATTAGACCGTGATCACTCCCGCCCAACGATTCGTCAACGGTGAGGCCAGTGACGAGGTTGTCTTCGGTCGTGAATACTAAGTCTAGAACGCTTTCGCCTCGTGTAGGCTCATTGACCCACTGAGTGAGGAAGTTCTCATCAGCAAAGTCAACTAGCCTCCTCCCTTCAGCATCAGCAGTCCTGTCTTCCCACTTTATGCCGCGACAGTTGAAGTCTCCTAAAACTACACACACCCTATCCCCTAGAAGGCTACGTAGTTCAGTGTACAGGGCTGTATCCTCCTCGAGGAGGAGATGCGGAGGTCTGTACACCAAGATTAACCTATAGTTCGTCCCTCCTACGTTCAGATCGACGCCAAGCAGCTCCCGTTCCGACCGGAACTGGCAGTCAACCGGATTCAACGTGTCCCTGACGTATATTAGTACCCCTCCCCTCTCCCCACGGGTGCGGTCTTTGCGAAACATTCTATACCCGGGAATTTCGATCTCCCCAACGTAGTCCCTACGATCAGTATGAATCCCGGACTCGGTGATAGCAACGATATCCTGGTATTCTGATGCTAAGAGCGCCCGTAGCTCGCAAAACTTATTCCTAATCGACCTAGCATTATAAAGCATTGCACGGAGGGAGCTTTCCCTATTCTGACCGCCCCCTAGCACGACCCGTTTCCCGAACAGCCAGGGCTGTCGGGAGTTGAAGAACCCCTCACCAACGAGGGGGCAACTTCCGCAGGAGCCTGAGCCCCCTCCAACGTGGAAGGAGGGTCACCCACCTGTACCTGGAGCGCACCCTTCAGTTGAAAGTACGTCCGCCACCGGAGAGAGAGAGAGAGAGAGAGAGAGAGAGAGAGAGAGAGAGAGAGAGAGAGAGAGAGAGAGAGAGAGAGAGAGAGAGAGAGTATCAAATATAAAAATGTCCAGTCTGTTCAAAAAGTACTACCGTTAAACGCCATTTCTCTGTATGATTTTCTTATCTAACCGTATATACACCGTATATATGCGATTAGATAAAAAAAGTCATACAGAGAAATGGCGTTTAACGCAAGTACTTTTTGAACAGACTGGACATTTTTAGATTTGATATTCTCTCTCTCTCTCTCTCTGTCTGTCATTAGCGTCTTTTCATAACTTTAGTGAGTTATATAAGTTACAAGTAACTCAAATTGAAGTTCTATCTCATTTCGTCCATCTCCTCGTGTACGCATTTATGTGACTGTTTACCAATTTGTAGTCATGTATATACGGTTAGATAAAAAAGTCCTGTGGAGATATGGAGTTTAACGGTAGTAAGTAACTTAGTACTTTTTGAAAAGACTGGATTTTTTATATGCTCTCTCTCTCTCTCTCTCTCTCTCTCTCTCTCTCTCTCTCTCTCTCTCTCTCTCTCTCTCTCTCTCTCTCTCTCTCTCTAGTGTGTGTGGGAATTACTTTACGTATAAGATCTGTGACACATGGAACAGGTTACCTTCGGAAGTTGTGAACAGTTCCTCTGTGGATCAGTTCAAGAAAAGGTTAGACGAAATCTTGCACACTATTTGAGTGTGTAAAGACATTTAGGACCTCAGTCTGCGGAAATTTCTTTTCCTATAAAATAGTTAATATCTGGAACCAACTTCCCTCAGAGGTTGTTTCCAGTCAAAGTGTAAATCTGTTTAAAAATAGGCTAGACAAAGTACTGAACACACTCATAGTTTAAGATTAAAACCTCAGAAAACTCTGCAGGAGTTCGCTTGCTCGGTGTCTCTGTGAGCAAGCTAAATATAGAGCTATTTATATATTCTCCACTTTCCTGTAAAATTTCCTTGGCTACTTTTCCAGGGTCAAGGTATTTTCTTCAACCTTTTTCCGTACCTGCCTCTGGCAGGGAGGGAGCGGAGGGTGGGGAGAGAGCCTTCTACTTTTCTATCCAGTTTTCTACTACTGCTAGGATAGTTGAAAGACAAAATTTTCCCTGGCACCCGTTGCCATTGGTACCTCCTCGGTATGGGCCGCAAGGCCTTTTGAGGTACTTCTTTTCCTTGTAACTCCTTGTAACTCTCTCTCTCTCTCTCATTAGTGTCTTTTCCTAACTTTAGTGTTGTCGTGTACACATTTATGTGACTGTTTACCAATTTGTAGTCATGTGTACGCGTCTTCTGTCGCATGTACACGGAATATTGACGGTCGTATGCACAAGATTTCATTCATGATTTGACACTTGTATTTAAAGGAAATAATTGGGCCGTTATATTCTGATTTTATGCTTAATAAACTTGCCAAAGGTAAACCTCCAGATAATTATCAACGTTAAAAAAAAAAAAAATATATATATATATATATATATATATACACAGTATATAGATAGGGTGTCCCATAAGTCCGGCATCATAGGAAAAATAATAAAAAAAGGCAAAACAAAAGCTTTTATTTACAGAACGTGCTCAATATGTCCACCGTTGTTTTCAATACACAAATTCAGACGTGATACCCAGTCAGCAAGCACACGGTGAATGATGTTAGGAGTAATGGTGTTACATGCCCCAATAATGCGCTGCCGCAAATGTTCAACACTCCTAATTTTCTCTGCGTATACCAGCGCTTTCAAGTGGCCCCAGAGATAAAAATCTAGTGGCGTGAGATCCGGGCTTCTAGCTGGCAGAGCTGGGCATTTGCGGCATATTTTGCGGTACTGCGGTACTGCGGTACTACCAAACTACCAAACCGGCACCAAACCGGTACGCGGAAATTTGAATGCGGTAGCGGTACTGCGGTACTTTCAGCGATCCTTTGCGGTACTGCGGTACTTTCAGCGATCCTTTGTGGTACTGCGTTATGCGGTTGCGGTTTGCGGTAGTACCGCAGTACCGCAAAATATGCCGCAAATGCCCAGCTCTGCTAGCTGGCCATTCCACAGGCCCTCGACGTCCTATCCAATGACCAGGGAATTGTTGGTACAGGTATTCCCTTACTTGGGTGCCGTAATGTGCAGGAGCGCCGTCTTGCTGGAACCATGTTGGGAAATTTCCTTCTTCGTTCAAGACACTAGGAAATGCTTCTTCCTTGAGCATACGTAGTAGGGCGGGTCATACTATGCATTTTTTTTAAATCAATGGAGAGGGGTGTTCAAATGACATATTTTGGTGTATAGAACACAATTCTGAAGAAAATATTTAATTCTGATAACCCTAACCTACATCATTTTGCAGTTGATTATTATTAAATTGTTGATTATTTTACTATTGTAGTTACCCCAGAATATGTCTTCTCACATTTTCTATCATGGCTGCTCACGTTATCTCTCATAGAGCATTGTTCTAACTAATTCATATAAACACATATAATGTAATTCATATAATAATAATAATATTTAAATACTCACATAAAAAGGTGTGCCATTCCACTTAATTGTAATTATCATACAGTTTGGTATATGAAATATTTTGACGGTTTTCTGGCGCGCATAAGGCCATTTTCTGAGCCACCTTTCTCAGAGGCTAGAATGTAACGTTTCAGAACATTCTAAAACGTTTTGTGAACTATTTGAAGTGACTCATGATTTATGAAGCTATTTTACCACCTCGGCTTGCACCTGGGGAGAAAGCTGGTCTGGTTGGTGTGCAACCTGCACACTGTTGAACTTCCCCTGCGCCATCTCATTGTTGACCTTGATGGCCCTACTCTGTCAGACAAAAAATTATCCGGGCCAATAGGAAAGCTCCTTGATTCTGCTACAGACTTTGATATCAATCCAAACTTCACCCGAATCTCTGTTGGTCCTCCACTGATCAAGCTTCCTGACAAGGTCATTCAAGATCTCTCAACTGATCAATACTATGGCTATAAAATTGTCTGTGCAGTCAGGGATGGAGTACTTCCTGCAGGGCTGGCTCTGTTAGAGATAGGACCAGTAAACCACAGCCGCTGGCTCACCACAGCGAACAGACTTCTCAGGCTCTGGGTGTCAAAGCACGGACTTAAAGGAAAGAACCTGAAGATTCTGCAATTCATTGTGGAATTCATCATTGGAGTGTATTACCCATGTTGGTTCAACGTGAAGGTCAAGCACTCCTGGATCGAAGGGCCTAGGCACATCCTCTTTCAGCTGGACTGCCTCAAGTCCCAGAGAAAGGAGGTGCTGGATATTGTGATGCCAACTGTGAGAAGATCTGCTTGGTATGCCCATAGTGAAGTCATCCTCCAAACACTACTCTGCTCTGAGGATCAGAAGGAGAGGATTGAAGGGGTGGAGAGAATCCTGGCCATCAGGGGAGAGGGGGACCCGGACACTCAGCTGGGGGACTCCTCTGTTAGGAGCAGAAGGACACCTGACATCAATTGTGATGCTTCCAGCATCAGTGACTTGATCAGCTGGTCAGAAGGTGTGTCAGAGCCACCTCTCACCTGCTCTCTAAGCACCTCAGAGGTGAAAAACTTCATCAACACCCCCATGGAGGTGCGCAACTGGCTTGCCACACACAAAGCATTGAGAGGGTTGTTAAAATGGTGACTGAGGCTTCTGCTAAGTATTTCTCACAGGAAAAGAGGGATGGAGGGATCAGGGCTCAGGAGACCAGCAGGAAGCTGATGTCCAAGTCTAAGTCAAAGCAGGATTTGTGCAACCTGGCAAAGTTCAAGATGTCAGGAGAATGATCTTTGTAATTATATCCAGTGATATACATGCAGTTCACCTATTAATAAATATATGTAAAGTTGATTTGGCCTTGTCAATATAAATGATTTACCTTACATCTTTTAATATATTATAAAGGGGTTCAAAAGGGTAAAATTGGCAATTTAGAAGTACAAAATGATGGAGGTTAGAGTTATCCTATCCAAAAAAGAAGCTCATATTTGAATTCCCCATGTAAAAACACAATTTAGACACCCCTGATGGTAGGATTTCCTTCAGATTCATGTTGTCACCTGAGTACGACCCGCCCTAATACGTAGGTAGGTGCCTCCAGTGACATGTTCATCGAAAAAGAGGGGGCCTATGATGCGATCCTTCCAAATGCCACACCATACCATCACCCGAGATGCACCTTGTTCCTTTGAAGAGGTATACCAGTGAGGGTTGTTTTGAGACCAGTAGCGGGTGTTCTGTCGATTTACCTCACCATTTCAATAGAAAACAGCCTCGTCACTGAACAGAATGGTGGACGGGAAATTGGCATCCCGAGCATATTGTTCCGTAGCCCATTCACAAAATTCCATCCGCCGGTCGGGATCATCTTCGCTTAATTTCTGTAGGATCTGAAGTTTATATGGATGCCATTTGTGAGCCTGAAGAATGCGATGGATGCTACTTTTCGACACTCCTGTCTCGGCGGACAATCGCCGAAGAGACTTATTGGGACTTCTGTTAAAATGAGCCAGGATAGCAGTCGCTGTATCATCGTCAGTGGACCTCCTTGAAGGTCCACTGCGTGGTTTATCTTCTATGGATCCTGTTTCCTTAAACTTTGCAACAAGTCTGCTAACACAACTCTGTGTTATTGGCTTGCTGTCTGGATGCAGTCTGTTAAATTCAGCAGTGGCCTCTCTTTGACTCCGATTTCCTATGAGTAGAATTATCTGGATTCGTTCTTCCTTGCTCACAGACATTATGGCCTGTAGAAAGAGAAAAACATGAATTATGGTTTGTAGAAATAGAAAAATATGAATTTCTCCTGTGATGCCGGACTTCTGGGACACCCTGTGAATATATATATATATATATTATTTTTTAATTGGCGGGGAACCGTTCATTTCTCTTCAGTGAAATTTGGTGAGAGAGAGAGAGAGAGTTGCTTTCTGCTCATGCTCCTCTCGTAACCTGCTGAGCATCGATGGATTGGGACTCGGTGAAGAAATGTGCGAAGTCGATTTTCGAATGTTATTGAATACATATGTTGTAGATTACTCCAAGATCCCTGACTTGTGGGTTTAGAGTTATCTGTTGGTCTTGCAGTGTTTTGTACCCGTTATTCCGTAGTTCTTCATTGTTACCATATCTTACGAGTTGAAATTATTCCTTTTGGAACCTCATATTATTGCCTTCTTCCCAACTGAATAGTGTTTCAATGTAATTTTTAAATTTTTCTATGTTCCCTTCATTGGATATTTCATCGCATATCTTTGTGTCGTCCGCGAAGCAAGAAACGATACTGTCTTTAATAGCTGTGTCTGCAGTCATTATCATAAAGAGCGAGGGAACTAGTAATGTACCTTGTGGAACAGCTGATGACTTCTGACTTAAGATTTACCTCAATATCTGTCGTCCTAGTTTTCCATTAATTGATGTTTTCTAAGTTTATTCATGATCACATTTAAAGGAGGCTCTAACAAAATAATTATTTTGCATCCATATTTTGACTCGTAGACAATGCTTCCAATACTTTATATTTGTGTTCTAACAACTGTGAGAAGCATGGTCTTCCAACTCTGAAGCCATGTCAGTTCGGATTTAATAATTTCTTTACAAGTAGATAGTAAGCAATTTTGTCTCTAATTAGCTCTTCAAAACACTTCACAAGGTGAAAGGTGAGTGATACTGGGCGATAATTCTTAGCTATTGCTCTGTTACCTCCTTTGAATAAGGGAGCAATGTTCACGTTCTTTAATGGGAGCAGGATTTGTCGCGTCGATTGATTTTCTCCATAGTAAGTGGTGTAGCTTTGCTACAGTCTTCGCATTTCTTCAGAAACATGACACTCCATAAGTCTGGCCCTAGTGCTGAATTTTCTCGTATTTTCTATAGAACCTTAATTTTGTTGCCTTCCGAAAATTCAAAATCAGTTAAGACATTCGTGTCCGTACCCGTTCTTGACTGGTTTCCATGTCAAAGAATTTATTTTTTTCTGAGTCATTAGTGTATTTTGGTTACTCCATCTTTTAACGGACCAACAATTTCTTTATATCTCATTTTCCTTTTGGCAAAGGTGTAAAAATATTTTTTGATTTTTCTTTTTTTATCTGTTACCTCGGTTTTTCTATTCGTTTTTCTTGCTGATGCATGTTTGTTTTCGTTTTTATTTCTCGTAGTTTTTTTCCTTAGCTCGAGTCTCCTTGCTTCCGTTTTTAATCTGCGGATAGTTTTTACGGTTTGTCTCCATCGTCTAAATAACTCTTCGATTATTTTTCGAGCTTGCTTTGTTTTCTTTCTGGTCTCTCGAAAACCTGTTTCAGCAATATGGGGTAAATTTCGTTTTCAACTATAAATAGTATTTTTTTCAGGGGTGGTTTCACGAAGTATCAATTCCCAATCAATTTCTTTAATTCTTAATAATTGCCCGGTCTATTTCCTTCGAATTCATATTTAAATTCAACTATTCTTTCTGTCTCTCTGAAATGATTTTTAGGTCTTCTATCAAGTCATCCCATAAGTAATGTCGTTTTTTAGATTGGAATTTGAAGGACAAAAACAAAAATTCAACTGAAACTTGTTAATCTAGTATATATTTTCCATCGGAATCAATGACACTGCCAACGTCCTACAAGCTTTTCAATGCCGTGTTTATAAAATTCAGGCGGTTTTTAGGCAAAAAACGTACAAAGACTGGTGTGCAGGTCATCTAAAGAAATATACTGTTTCTCGTCAAGATAGTTTTGCAGACTCCTGAAGAGATGATAATCTGAAGGCGCAAGGTCTGGAGAATATGGAGGATGTGGAAGTTTTTCCCACCCAAGCTCCTGAATTTTTGCAGAAGTGATCCGAGTGGTATGAGGACGTGCGTTGTCGTGGTGGAACACGCTTCCTTTCCGATTAACCAAAGAAGGTCTCTCTTCTTTTAGTGCAGTGTTCAATCGATCCAGTTGTTGACAGTAGACTTGAGCGGTGATTGTTTGGTTGTGTGATAAGGTTTCAAAGTGTATTACACCACCTTTATCCCACCAAACTCTAAGCAACACCTTCCGAGGGTGAAGATTTGGTTTTGGCTGTGGTGTCGCTGGTTCTCCGGCACAAACCCACTGTCGACGGCGCTTAACATTCTGGTACAGTATCCACTTTTCATCACCAGTCACCAAACGGTGCAAAAACGGATCTTGGAGTTCACGGGAATGAAGAGCTGTGCTAATGTTTACCCGCACCCTCAGATTGTCGACCGACAATTCATGTGGCACCCATTTTCCTAACTTAGGCACTTTCCCGAGTCGTTGCAAATGTCGATGGATGGTGGACGGGGATGAATTGAGTTTCTGGGCCAATTCTTCGACAGTTGTTGAACAGTCTTCTTCAAGTGCGGCTAACAGCGGGTCATCATCAAACTCAGCAGGGCGTCCAGAGCGTGCTGCATCTGTCAAACAGCAGTCACCATTCCTAAACTTTTGAAACCATCTTTGACATTTCCTCACATGCAGAATATCGTTGCCATAAACTTCCTGAATGTTTCGCGTTGCTTCAGTAGCACTATTCCCTTTTTTGAACTCGTAAAGCATTATATGCCTGATATGCTCTTCTGATACCGCCATGTTTATGAGGGGTTCACACAAAGCAAAACACACGTCTTCACTGGTCAAGGTCTGTAAAGTATGTTGCGAAACACGATAGATCTCCTCTTAGATATAGCTTTCGGAAAATTTATGCTTAAACCGAGTAGGACTAGTTTAAACTTAATCTATCGTAAAAAACGACATTACTTACGGGGTGACCTGATAGTTTCTTATTTTATTTGTATATCAATTGTTATGATCAGAAAATTTATTGGCGTTACTTTTTATTTATTTTTATGTCATTGTTATTTGTTAAAATTAAATTGAAAACATTCTCCTTTGGAGTGGACTAAAAAATTTCCCGCGAAAATACGCAACTTTTTTTAATATTTGATATTTAATAGAACTTTAGCGGGAGTTCTTTTTCTTTTTCTTTTGTCATGTTGCTGTGGAGCTTCTCAACGAAATAGTCTTTATTTTTCTGCCATGCTATATACGTTGTACATATGTGTATACAGGGTGTATCTGAAGGCGTCTCCGTCGCTGTATATATATATATATAGTGGGGGTTAACCTCCTTCATAAAGGCAAAGATCATATGACTGAGGGGGCCTACATCTTTATGTGGAATCTGAACCACGGGTCGCTACATCATCTGGACCCAGAAGATTGTCACCCATCCAACTACTACCCAAACCTAATGTAGCTTGACTTCGCTGATCGACCGGAAGCGGCGTATCGACACTGAATACTATTAAAGAACTGTTTATCGTACAATTGAAAGATTACACGTGGTTTATCGAAACTTGTCCCGTGAATATTAATAAAATGTTCCCTTGTAAAGTGCTTTCACTTTACTGTTATTGAAAACGCGTTTATTACGTATTACGTTAGAGGTAAAGTAACATTCATGTCCCCTATCCCCCAAGGAAGTGGGGGGGGGGGTGCCCGAGCCTTTGCTACTTCATCCTGAGTCAGGTAAAAATGGGGTAGCCAGCCCGCCGCTTCGTCGTGACGTAATATACAGAAAAGACAACCGCCCAGCTCCAGGCACCAATGGGTCTCGAACTCACAACTCAACAGAGTATCAGCACCAGCAAACTGTCGGCGCCCTAACCGATCGAGCTACGAGTCGCTCTTCCTATTAGGAGTAATGAAAACTTTAGTTATGAGATGCAAGGAAACTGGTTAGAAGATGTTAGTCAGGAAAGAGATCTTGGCATTATAATTTGTAGTGATATAAAATTTTCTAAGCAGTGTTTACAGGCTAGAAATAAAGCAAATAAAATGTTAGGTATTATAAAGAGGAAGGTTAGTTACAAGAATAAGGAAGTCATCTGTAAATTATATAATTCTTATTCTTCTTTCTAATATATATATAATTATATATATATATATATATATATATATATATATATATATATATATATATATATATATATATATATATATATATATATATATATATATATATATTTTACTATATATAAAATATTTTACTTATGTGTGTGTGTGTGTATATATATATATATATATATATATATATATATATATATATATATATATATATATATATATATATGTAATACTTTACTTATTTATTTATATATAAAGGCATAACTACGCATTTTTGGTACCTTGATGTTTGAAGAAATATTTTAATTAAATGTCTTTCATTGTTTCGGGACCCAAAAAGTTATGAAATTCTTTGGGTGCCGAAATATTACCAGGTCGTTTATTGACTTTTATATGGTTGTAACCCAATGGTCAGCGGCCACTTCGAGTCAGAAGGCTCGGGTTCGAATCCTAGTGTGTGGTAAGTTTTATGGTGGAGTGGTTAGCGTCGCTGACTACGAATCTATCGGCCCCGGGTTCGAGACCCGGTGACGGCAGCCGGCGCGCAGCAAAACCCACCTGTTCACCCTTCCACACAATAAAAGAAAGTGGTTGGTAACCAAAGGTTATATATTCTCCTATTTTAATGCAAAGAAAACGGAATACAATAAATATTTAAGGGAAGCTATTAAAAAAACACTGAATATTCATCAAAATGCTTCCTCCAAATTTAGATACATCTTACTTGAACTCGTATTTTGAGCCTCTTAACTAATTCAAGCTTTTTCCGTCATCACTTGAAGTGGCACTGTTTGACTCTTGACAAGGTTCTCTCATTCTCGCTCTTTGGCACTCCACTCGCATTATCATGATCAAAAATTGGTTTTAAGAAATATTTATTGTGTAGGAAATGATTTCAGAGAATTCTATTTTTACACACACACACACACACACATATATATATATATATATATATATAAATAATATTTTTGTTTACTTTAGTTGGATTTGAACAACTGTTCAGGGTCAACCTGTATTTGACCCCTCTGCAGCATGTCCCCTCATTCCGGAGATTAGTGAAGGAGAGAGTTGCTTTCCACTCATTCTACTCTCATAGTCAGTTAGGCATGGCTAGTCAGATTGTGCATATGAGCTTCTCCAGTTGGTTCTTAAATACATTTGGTTCGATGGGGTTTGGTTTTGGTTCTTTATTTCTTGGTTTCAATGTCATTTCGTAATTTTTCTGTCACCTGAGTTTGATATTTCCTTTTATATCCCTTTTAGATTCATTACCACGAGACAAATGTTTTTTGAAAGAACTGTAACTGAATTTTGTTCATTTTTGTATCCAGGAAATATTTTGACATTTTTTATTTTTTTACTGACAATTTTGAGAATATAAATAAAAAAAAATGTCAAAATATTTCATGGATTCAAAAATGAACAAAATTCATATATCGCATTTCTTCGCTTCTGAGGGAAAATGGATGTTCAGTCAGCTTACAAGCTGATTTCCAAAAGTTGATGTATTATTAATATTTGGCAATACATTTAAAATGTATTGTCAAATATTGTCAAATTTAGACTCTGAAACGTTACAATTTCATTTTGCATGAAAATATCTAAAAACATGCTTGCTTCAACCCATTTTTCTTCATAGACACAGTTAATGTTCTGAGTTCTGTCGACTTTCATAACGTGTCTGCAAAATCTACCGAGCGAACAACTGTTTAAATAACGCGGTGTCCACTCTATCCCATATTAGTCTGTGGCCCCAACTTTCCAGTAATTTCTATTTTCTAAAGTTTGTGTACTATAATCCCACGGTAACAGTTATCGAAATTTTTAGCAAAATCACAACTTTTGCTTTCCATATTTTCCATATTTTCCTTTCGACACATCGCTTCCAGTATTTTCTCATTGTGGTCAATAGGTATGATAAGCATGATCTTTGTCCTGAAGCCATGTTAGTTCGCATTGAACAATTTTTTTCTTTTTTTTGTAGGTTTTTGTAGCAATTTTTCTTCTAATTACCCATTCAAAGCACTCTATAAGGTGGGAGGTGAGAGCTACTGGACTAGAATTCTTAGGCATTACTGTGTTACCTACTTTGAATAAGGGAGCAATGTTCACATCCTTTATTGGGAGTGGGATTTGTTCTCTGCTGAGAGATTTTCTCCAGAGTAAGTACAGGAACTTGGCTACAGTCTTTCCATTTCTTGAGGAAAGAGGTTCGGTGTTTAAAAGATCTTTAGTTTTTGATAGAAAAAAACGACTTCAAACAAACCCGTTTTTTATAATGTTGATCAAAAGTAATTTAATTTAAGATGTAAACTTATAAGTGATGATGTAATGCATAAAACCTTCTTTTGCCATACCTTAGAATCACATTAACTCATACTGTTAAATATTAACAGTAATTTAACATAATTAATAATTAATAAACATGAAGTCATCTAAAATTATATCCAAACGTGATTTAATTAAATATATAATAAACTCTAAACCTGAAAGGGATCAAATAATGCTGGGAATTTTCTTCCACCGTATCTTAAGGTTACGTATATTCGCCGAGTTCATAATAAGAAAGAGTAATTTATTAATTTTATTTATTATATTAAGTATATGTTAATCAATAAGTATTTTAATATTGTAATTAATAAAATATGCCAATGACGTAGTATGTCTGCATATATCATTGCTCTTATCAGCCATGCTTGCTCATAGCCCTGCAGAGTTCATGAGGGTATATATCTGCCCCTGGTCAAAAATAAGTATGGAGACATTCTGTCCAGCAATAATTACAGGCCTATTGTTGTCGCTTCCTGCTTCTCGAAACTACTAGAAAAACTCTTGTTACTCCGATTAAATGATTACCTTATGGACATCTAATCAGTGTGGTTTTTAAAAGGTCCCACTCAACTGACCTGTGTATCTATGTATTTAAAGGAACAATATCTAAATACACTGACAGTAATTCAACTATTTATAGCTGTTTCCTAGATGTAAGTAAGGCATATGATAGAGTGAACCACAATATTTTATTTTAAAAACTAGAAGACAGGAAGGTTCCCATGTACATATTAAATTTATTGAAATTTTGGTATTCCCACCAATCTTTTACTGTTAGGTGGGACAATGTACTATCCGAATGTTTTGGCTCCTCTTGCGGGGTGAGACAAGGCTCCTTGCTCTCCCCTATGCTGTTTAATGTGTATATTGACGGATTAATTGCTTCACTTAATGAAGCAACAGTGGGATGTTGTATAGATAACACGAGGATAAATAACTTAGTTTATGCCGATGATATGGTCTTAATAAGTCCCTCTGTTAAAGGCCTGGATCGGCTACTAAAAGTCTGCGAAGTGTATTCGCAGAAACATGATATTCTTTTTGATGTTACAAAAACTAAGGATGCAATTTCATCCTAAAAGCTATAATCAGCCAGCTGACATTAGGTTTAAAATGAAAGGTGAAGTAATTGAGGAAGTACAAGAGTTTAAGTATTTGGTTAAACTATTACCAGCTCCTTAAGTCATGACTCGGATATAAGAAAACAATCTCGAAGCCTTTGTGCTAAAGCGAATATTACTATAAGGAACTTTTGGTTCTGTACAATTGAAGCTAAAGACACTCTCTTTCGTACTTTCTGCAGTAATATATATGGACAGCAACTCTGGGTGAATTATAAAAAAGGTTCTGGCAGAACTTTAAATTTGCTGTACAACAGGTCTTTTAGACTTACATAAATTATCCCCGAGATGCTCAGCTTCGCAAATGTTTGCTACCCGCAATGTCCCGAGCTTCCCGGAGGTAACAAGACGTGCTAAATACAGTCTAATGCAAAGAATTAAAAATCAACCAACCCGATTATCCAAGCTATCCATGAGTCCTGCCGTTTATCCTCTAAGCTATGAACTTCTTCGTACGAAAACGTCTGTCTGTAGCTCCACTTAACTTTGACACTACTGTATTATTTCTAATCAATTGTATATATTTTTATCCTTAGTATGTGAACTGTCATTGTATTAATAATATTTGTCTGCCAATAAACATTTTCATTTTCTATCATGGATGGTTGGGATTTTGGGTATGGCATATTTTCCTGTTCGTGATTGCTCCTAACTACTGAAAATGTAGAAGGGAGTTAAAAATATTAGCTATCCTTTAGGGCCACGCTTCTCAAACTAGGGGGTCGCGTAAATATTATTGGGGGTCGCAGAAACATTTGAAAATATTATTTTTTTCATAAATATACAGTGTTAGTACCTATTGCTTTTATGACATTGAGTGAAGGGTCGCGAAAAAATTTGTCTGATCCAAAGGAGTCGCAAGTGAAAAAAGTTTGAGAAGCCCTGCTTTAGGGCATTGGTCACTAGTAGGCGGGCCGCAGTCCGGACTGCTGAAGGATCTTGGACAAACGGGAATAAACCCACGCTCTGATCATAAGATTTACTTTTAAAATATTGGCAAATTTTGACATGATTAAAAATCTTTCTTATTTTTAAATTTTACTTTATGTACTTTCAGCTAAAACTAGTTTAAATTAGTTATACGTAACAATATAAAGTGTTTAATTACTCAAATAGAATTTCCGGTTACATTTTCTACCCTATTAAAATTACATAAATTTAACATATTTTTTTATATATTAATTTATTATATTGTAAAGCAATTTATATAGCCTTAATTTACTATAGTAACATATAATAATTTATTTATTCTTAATAAAACAATTTATCATTTATTATTTCTTTTCAGCTTTCCATAACAATTATAATAGGCCATTTGGTCGTTTTCGTCCAATTTTCACTCAAAACAAACTGCATTTTCAGCCGTACATACCGGTACCTCGCTCGGTTCCTTAAGAATTATAAGTTCGTAAAAATATATTAAGTGTACTATTTTGAAAGAAAAAATATATGTATATATATACGACAATGCATAAACACTTTATCTCCCTTCATGTGTATCTCACTAACCTTAATTTCAAGTTTACTCCCCTGAAGCACATTCATTATCTTATCTTAGTCTGGAAACATCCAAACATTGAACATTATCAGAAATATTTCCTTTATTCAAGGGAGTTCTTACTTCTATCTCTTCTTGTACAGTTTGGACCAAATCCTGGTACGCTTCTAGGTCAATACAATATAAAGGATAAATTACGCATTTATCTATTATTTTATAGTGAATATGTCAACTTACGGTTATACAAGACTCAAAACTCAAGACATACTCGATTTCACATATTTTGTCAACAGAAAAATATACATAACCTCATTCATGGGGGCTAAAACTTCAGCGTTCCCAAAATGCTCAAACTTGGAATTATTGATTCTATTTACGGGAGTTATCAGCATCCTTTTTCAAAAGGAACTTTATAAATTTTCAAAGTTTTTCTTTTTCAGTTTGACTAACGACGTCGTCAAATCTTTTCGTTTGTATTTCTTCCAAACATATTCTAGTTTTACTCTGACACGACATTTTCTTCTTATCAGGCGCTTGATAAATCCTATCACCGCTGGATTTTTGTTCTTTATCGAGAGGCTTGATAATCCCTATCAACCCTGGATTTTTGTTTTTCGTTTGCAGTCCCACTGCAACACGAAACATTCTCACGATACGGCGCTTCCGATTTATCATACTTTCGTGTGAATTACTGTTTTCAAATAGTACATCACAAGGGACAAGCACATACATTAGGGTGTATCATGCTCAGGTCGAATATTGAAAAACTTGGAATTTCAAGATTGGCAGCATGTATTACTATGTAAAATTGAATTTTAAGAGGGGTTCGTCTTCTGCAACTTTTGCGAAAAATCGCATTTTAGTGTTCAAAATCGCACTTTTTTGTCGAAAAATGGGATTTTTGGACAATTTCAAAGACTTGGTAGCCTCAAATGACCTCCATATGGTCTTGCGTTTTCTTTTTTTTAGAAACGCCTCCACCAATTTTTATTTATTTTATTTTCGGCATCACTGAGTGTGATGGCAGCTGCCCCCACCTTTCCGCAAGCTGCTGTGACGTTCAACCTTTTTTTGCGATTGCAATTCTTTTTTAATATTTGTATAAGTCCCTCCTCCACCCCCAGCTTGTAATAATATGCTGGTCAACTGAATGTTTTGAGATTTTTTCTTCTGAAAGCATCTTGATTTGTCTAGCAGGTCTTGTAGAGATCTAAAACATGTTCATAATGTCTTGCTTTGACTTGAAAACTGGAAACAATTTTCTGTCCTAGCACGAACAAAACCATCTCTTCTTTCTTGCCCATACACTGCATGAGCTGCAGCTGAAACTTCCTGGGCTGCTCTTTCACAGCTTTGAGTGTGAACTGAGAAATTCTCAACTTCAAGTGGAGACCTGAGAAGCTCCTCAACTTCTCCTCTTGACATCTTACAAGTGAAGAGTGGCGCATACAGTTTCTCCTTATCCCAATTAATCAGAGTAATTGGAGAAGTGGCATTAAAATTCAGTTTAGGGTTTCTATGAGTTCTCAGACTCTTGTCTCCATATTCAGACTTACCTCTGATCTTCTTGATCATCTCAACACCCCATGCCCTCTCCTCCTCATCCTCATTGCACGGGAGAGAGGCAATGAGGTTCTCACTGTGAGCATGATATGCTCCACGAACTCTCACATGAGTGATTATGTTCCTGACTACAGAGGTCTGGCTTCTCAGCATTCCCAGAGCGGTCACAATATGGTGAGGTCCATACCTCATGTGGTGCTTCACCTTGATCTCAAAATACATCTTGAAGTAGAAGTTCAGGCAGAACTTCAGCAGCGCCTCCAGCTTCTTCAACACCTCCCCCTTCAGACCATGCTGTCTCATCCACAGCATCAACAGAACCTCACCTGTAGTCAGCCAGCGTGACTGATTCAGTGGGCCACACTTCAGACCAGCAACTTCCTTGCTCAAATCTCCTGTCTTGAGAGCTTTGATCAGTAGGTAGCAGTTCTTCTGGTCAGTGCTAAGGTTCTGTACAATGTCTTCTGGCAGTTCAATTATATCCTCTCCTGGCAGAGCCTTGAAGCTAAAGTTGACAGGTATGTCATTGATCTTCTCCAAAAGTTTTCCTATTGGGCCGCTGAACCCAGACTTGTGCGTGTAGGGACCATCAAGCTTGATGATCATGTGCCTAAGGCTGAGTTCATTTATATGCAACTGCCATATCAGCCAGTGACACTTGTGACCTAGCAGTCTCTCCAAGTGAGTGATGGCTCCTCCATCAGGCCCTGTGTTTGTGGAGTCACCACCAAGAACCACAATAGTATCTTTAGCACCATGAGCACTAATCCACTCAAACAGAGCCTGAGCTATCTTCAGTGCAGGTTTCTCATTTCCTTCAGGTTCTTCTGGTGTACAATGGAAGAGATACTTCCCCTCAGGTTCTCAGGTAACACTATAGTGCTCTTCAGTTGTAATATCAGGATGGAAGCGGCCAGTTTCTTCATTGTACCTCATGATCTTTGTCTTCTTATCTTGTTTTCCATCAAAGAAAATTCCTTTGATCTCGTCTCCCTCTCTTTTCTCCAGGGCCTCCACCGAGGCACCTATTACAGACTCCTTGCCCCTCCACATCTTCATCCTGTCAACAGCTAGATATGCCTTATCAGCAGATAGATGGGCTGCTTTGATGAGATCTTGCAAGAAACCAGTTGCAATGGCTGCTGCAGGAGTGTTTGCCACCTTGAACCTGGCTGCAGCCGCAGCAATGCTTGAGATATCCATGTAGTTCCTCCTGGCAGAGGTGGAGACTTTGCCAGTGTTGACACTGGAGCTTGTGCCTGGTGCAGTACTGGAAAAATCTGTGTCAGCAGTAGGAGCTGCTCTGCCTGGAGACTCTTGCAAGGAAGTCACCTCCTCATCATCATCACCATCATCAGCTCTAAACAGTAGCTCTTTTTCTTCTTCCTCTTTTCTGTTTCTCTTCTCAGCTGCCTTCTGTTCTTTCTCCTTCCTCTGAGCAGCCTTCACCTGCTTCACTGTTTCCTTCACATCAACAGATGCCATCCGGAAGCCAGAAACTTCTGAGGTTTTGATCCTCTGGTAATGGAGCCACTCTAGCTCTAGCTTTGGAATCTTCTGAGGCAGAGGACAGTCACAGTTGACATGAACTCTAGCAGCAAAGCCAGAGCAGCCAGATGCTTCAGTTCCACAGAGAGTGATGTCATATCTGCAGGTTGTTATGTCAAACAATGTATCAAGTTCAGATATTCTCTTCTCTCTCTTTGCAGCCTTCACTCTGCCATTCACTAGGTCAGTCATTTCATTCCACCTGACAAGAATCTTCCTGGCAATGGATCTCTCTCGAATGATCACAAGAGGCCAGTACTGTGCCAGTACCAGTGATGCCAAGTCCTTAGCCAAATCTTGCAGAGGGTACTGAGCTCTCTTCATATCATCCAGAAGCAGCTTCTCTTCCTGGAGAAGGATTCCTCTCTGAAACACAGCTCTCCAGGTTGGAACTTCTGTGGGAAATAACTGCCTGGACCCACCAGATCACTCAGCTTTGAACCAGAACTTTTTCTGGTCTTTCGTCCTTGCTTAGCCATGGTGGCTCCACAATCTTCACCAAGCTTTGTATCTGAAACAGAAAATCATCACAGTGAAACTCTAGTAGTCTATAACAGCTGTTACAATGGTTTTGTTTGGTAAGAAACCGGTCTGTTACATTTGTTCTACAGTGTATGTCCTGCACAACTGTTCTGTACATAACAAGAAAACGAAAAAGTGGAAATTTGAACACTTAAACGTGATTTTTAGCAAAAGTTCAAGAAAACAAACCCCTCCTAAAATTTAATTTTACATAGGAATACATACTGCCAATCTTGAAATTCGCGCTTCAATGAGCATGATACACCCTAACATACATCCCTTATTATTATTATCTGAAATAACTTCGCAAGGGGGTGAAAAACATCCCTGAATATATTATTTTCTGAAACAATACTCGGGGGCAACATCTTCCGAACTTTCCCCCAATGAGACGCATCTATTTCAGCCACCTCTTCGCGTATAACAACATTTTCATAATTGTTTATATTTAACACTTCTACACTTTCGTGCGTCTTATGAGAAACTAAATCATCCATCCTGATAATTATCATTCTCAGGATTTCATTGTATTGGACTCAATTTTCTCGTTCACTTTCGTTATTGCGTTCATTGTTCTATTTCTCATTTGTAATTTATCATATTTTGCAAATTCTTTATATTCTTTCTTATCCACCCTCTCTTGAATGTTGATACGAGGTGGTTGAGAGTTCTCTCTTATCACTAATATCAATCAATTCTGAGAAAAGTGTAGGAATTTCTAAATAATCATTTATTTCATTCTCAGTTCATACACGCACAATGGAATCGTAAATTTCTCTATGCGAATGAACACGGGCATAATTCATTTTCTACACCAGACTGAATTATTTCATATAAAGGATATATATAGGTTTACAATCAAAAGCTTCCATGCTTCGAATCGCGTCGCGGTTACTGCAGTGTTGCGGGGCTCCCATTCTGTCAATGTAAAACCACACGTGACTCGATTCGTCACGACACAAGTCGTCAGTCGTAAGACGATCCTGTGCGCGACTGGCCAAATTGTTAAGCAATATCTCAAACTCTAAACATCTCCCATGTTCTGTTACTTTAGTTAAATTTAACAACTTTAGTACAGAAAAAAAAAAATAAAAAAAAAAAAAAGGTTTACTCCAAAGTCAATACGAGTCTCAAAGAAATCATGACAAGAGTTATCAGTTGGAATCATTAATGTAAATATTTTCTATTTGTATGATAAGAAACTTTTATGTATCGTATGACGTTTTTATTTAATCTGATATAAATTTATTATACTTTTTTTATCTATCTCGGGAATGTTTCTTTTACGTATGCGTGCAAGTACGCGGACTCAAGCACGTTTTTGTCTCTGGAATGCTTCTTTCAAGCATACAAGTACGCGGACTCAAGAATGTTTTTGTTTGGCCAATTTCTTCCGCTCACCTTATATTTTAATTATCGTAGTCGATTTCCCTCTGTAGTCGTGTAGGTAGTCGTTTCCTGTACCATTCTGTCGTCGTCGTAAAGTGTTGTTATAGTCGTCCACTAGTAGTCTTCTCCATCAGTAGTCCTCGTATTCTTCCTGTGCTTTTCTCCTCAAAAAATTCTCTCTCTTCGGCGGAATGCAACAATCTTCGGCTGAAATTTTCGCTTCAATCCTCTAAAACATAATGAACGTAACAACCCAACAACCCT
>JAJOZX010000536.1:1000000-1200000 GCA_023014485.1 Bathynomus jamesi
TTTGTTGTTGTAATATTGCTCTTACAACCAGCTGTTTGCGGGAGACTTGGCATATCTGAATTTAAATATCAAGTTGGGTTCTTATATTTCTGTATTAATCTCGTCAATCCATTCATGCATCTTATTTATTACTTGCTTGAACTTAACTAACCTGTAGTGGATTCTGGTTAAAAATTCAGTTACCTTCGTTGAAAAGTAAGTTGTCACGTGATACTTTGAAGGTACTTTTGTTAATAAACATAACTTTCTTTTAATATTAATTTAATTTCTTTCCATTAACGCCCACCCATCTTATATCAACTTTCCACATTAGTGACAATGTCTAACGAAATAAAATAACATAGTCAGCCTTGATAATAATCTCCATTTCATACTATATATATATATATATATATATATATATATATATATATATTATATATATATATATATATATATATATATATATATATACAGGGTGTCCCGTAAGTCTGGACCCATAGGGCAAAATTAATAAAATTACAAAATAGTCCCAGTTTCGCTGGACATGCGTCGAAGTGACTTCTTGGGACTGAACAGCGAAGCTAGCCAATACATTGGTACTGGTTTCGTCTTCCGTAACAGTCCTTGAAGGTCCTCTGCGAGGCTTGTCAGCTACGGATCCAGTTTCCTTAAATTTGGCTATCAACTTGCCAACACATCTGTGTGTGATTGGTGCGCGGTCTGGATGCATATTGTTGAATTCTTCGGCCACTTCCCGGTGACTGCGGGTCCCGACCAGCAAATAACTTGAACTCTCTCCTCTCTAGTCAGTGACATGGTTTACCTGCAACATAATAAAAAAAATATATTAGAATCCCTATGGGTCCAGACTTACGGGACACCCTGTATATATATATATATATATATATATATATATAGTATGAAACACACAAAACACTAAACTGATTAATCCAATTTACACCATCCAGTTTTTAAAGGATTTTTTTTTATTTATTACAGTAGCGCTCATAAGTATTCGTACAGTATTATTTATTAATTATTCATTTATAGAGGGTGAGTCAAGTATTATTTATTATTCGTTAATACAGGGTGAATCAAAAGTCATGGGATTTGATGTAAAAATAGAAATTTTGGGAAAAGCGATTTAGGAAGTGTTCAGATAAAAAGTTTATTGAGACAAAAACTAAACACAAAACGAACCCTTCCACTCCACTCTCCCCACCCCCGCCAAAAGTTTTCCTGTACAAAAATTTATCAAAGCTCGAATCAAATTTTATGTAAGTTACATCTTTGTATAAAATTGTAGGCACTTTTAAAGAGGAGAAGTTTGTTTCTATATAAATTGTTTTCATCTAGTCTTCAGCTTGTCTTCAGCTTGTCTTTAACTTGTCTTCTTTGTCAAAATTAAAAAAAGGGGGGGGGGGGGCATCGTTGAACTTTTATATTTTCATTGTTTGTTTTTTCAAAGTCAAAAAGTAAAAATTTGTTTAGTGTTATTGTTGATAAATAAATAAATGAATTGCGCTCGTAAGAACTCTTAAAAAAAAAAATAAAAAAATAGTTCCACCGAGAAATGCGACGTTTATAAACGTCATAAAAGTTTAATTTTTATTTACGTTTTATAGACGTTTATGAAGCTAATTAAATGTCTTGGTTATTGTTGGGTTTGTATTCCAAAAGTCACCACGTCTAAAAATAATAATAATAATAATAATAATCCCGAGTTCTTTGGTAAATATATGGTTTCGTAGCCACCTAAGTTTTGGTGATGTCCATAACCCTTGATTGGCCGAAAGTTGTTGACGTGGGAAATTATTTACCAACCTAGAAAAATCACCAAACCTAGTGTACCCCTAACCCTGGTGTAAGATTCTCACTAATTGGCGCGACATATGACATGAACGGGGTTTCCGATTTTCCCACTTTGTAAAATCTCTGGTGGCCACGAAGCTACATATTTGGCAGTTAAAGTTTTCTGTGTCGAGTAATATACAAGAAGTCTCACCACACTTTGGTATAGCTCTCATTTTTGCGAGTAATCACGATTGTCGCGATAAAAAAATCTGGGAAACGCTGGTAGGAGACGAAAGAGCGTACAATACATTTGTCGCAAGAGCAAAGAATTTATTTTAAAATAGATTAAAAATAACAGTTCTACCGAAAAGTCTTGATTTATCAAAGCCATTTGATAATGGCGGAAAGGATTCACCTTCCCCCAACCCGGTTTTGATGTAGTAACAGACATGTCGACGCATGGTCAGTTCACGCGCTTTAGTCTCTTTTCAGTTATGCTCGCGTTGGTTGTAGCTATATTGATAGTAAACGTCTGGGGGTCTCTCGGGTATTATTTGGGCAGATTCTCCCGTTGGTGTATCACAAAGACAGAAATTTGGCGGTTATGAGTCGGGGATTGAATAGGAAATTTACAATTTTGATGACGAGTCGGTCGCCAAAAAATTCACAAAACATTTCCATTCTTGTCGACGCTCCCTGAGGCCTGGCACTTGGTACCTGGCACTATCTCGTCAGAACCAAGCGCCCCTCTCGTCAGTCTGTAACTGAACTCCAAATTACTGGATTAGGCCTCGGTAAAGAGGTCACTTGACCCTTCAACGTATTTGTTATTCAAAATACGGTGTTTCCAAGAATTTTGAGAATGACCTTGCTGTAATTATTTGGAGTTACAGAGTTACAGGCTAACAAAAACCCTAAGATCAACTGTAGGTTAGCTCAAGAAAGATGAAAAGAGTAAAAGTAGAAAAACAAATTAAAATAAAAAAATACTACAACCGATACAGGAATAGGAATATTATAGTAGCATAGTATAGAACAGACAAGGCTCCCCATTGCACGCCAGCCCCTGCTGACAGGAAATTGTTGCGAAAGAAGAATTATAAGAAAGTATGAAAAAGTATAATGAAACAGCTTCGTAATTCATTCATACCATGCGTACACTTATCTCGTGCACCCAATGAAGCATTAGAGGATAGTGGAACATAAAGATAACATAAAGATAACATAAAACACTAAACTGATTAATCCAATTTACACCATCCAGTTTTTAAAGGATTTTTTTAAATTTATTACAGTAGCGCTCATAAGTATTCGTACAGTATTATTTATTATTCATTTATACAGGGTGAGTCAAGTATTATTTATTATTCGTTAATGCAGGGTAGAGTTGCACCGATGTATCGGTATCGGCCATATCGGCCACTTTTCACAAAGTATCGGTATCGGCCGATACTGTTCTGAAAACCGATACCGATACTTTGAATTACTGTTTTTTGAAGAAATTATCTTATTTTATATAAAATTAATTTTTTTTATTATTATACAGTAATATCTTATGTAGTTGTTTAATATATATTTTATCAAAATAATATTTTATAGGACTTTATTAATGTATTACATTTATTTGAATTTTGTAATTTTTATTAATAAAAACTTTGAAAATACAAACTATTACTTTAATTACACTCTACTTTATTTATTGAAATGAAAAAAAACCTTTATAATGCTTAACAAATCTCATTAAACTACCGGTATAATTATTGTATTTGAAGAGCTGTATATTAAAAATTTATACATTTTATTGTAGACATAATTTTATAAGTTGTTTGTTTGCAATGTTTTTTACTTTTAGTACATTCAATTTTAAACATAATTAAGTTACAGGCTCTAGCTATATATTATAATATATTATAATTATATTATTATGAAATTAAATGGAACTAAAGTTGGGATTGGGAAAGGCATTTTAAGTTAATTGAGATATTATATCATTTACTTGAACTTTTATTAATAATCAATTTTAAAACTATTAATTAATTAAAAAGTATCGGTATCGGTATCGGCACTTTTTTGTAGTATCGGTATCGGCCAAAATATTGGTATCGGTGCAACTCTAATACAGGGTGAATCAAAAGTCACCCAGTAAATCAGGTAGGCTTCTTATATTTCTGTATTAATCCCGTAAATGGAATTGGAAGTTCTCCTATCTTCCTATCTTCCTATAACTCATTCCAGTCTCGTGTGCAGCAATAACAAATCTCTTAAGATTTGTAGACAGCTCTTTACCACGATGACCCATTGCTTATTAATAACTTTTACAGTCATCCGTCTTCCATGGAGATTCAAAGAGAAAATTCTATAATTCAGAATTGCCCACAGTCTCTAATCGTTAAACAGCCAACTACTGATAAACGTTTGAAATTCTTAAAGCCTAAGGTGGACACAAAGTATTAAATCAGTGTTTCTCAAACTGTGGGTTACGACCCCTTACCCCCCCGGGTCGTAGTTTGTTTACCCCTGTAGTAGCGAGTTGTGCACCAAAAACAAAAACAAAACCCGCTTCGTAAATTTATTTACCTCTGTAGGATGATAAGGGTTCGCGCCGATCTAAGACCCTGACAACGGGGGTCGTGGGGAAAATCCGGCTGAGAAACACTGTATTAAATAATTTTGGAAGTACAGTAAATGTACGAAAACTTTTGCATTTTAACTTTTTTAATTTTCCTCAAATTCTTTGATGTTTTACATTATATGTTGGAGTTAAACTAATTTTTTTATTTTTTAATATTTTCCAAATGAACCGTAAACTTCTCATAAGTATCCGATGCATGGTACAAAAGATAAATATGAAGGAGGTCTATATACACCGACAAAATTAAAGGCAAAGTTATTCGCGCTGATTTCATAAATAATTACAATGTATCGAACTGATCACTGGCATTAACCCATTTTTGAACTGGACGAAGATTTTCTGTACAATATAAGAGAACACCACCTGCCATTTTACACCTTCTTTCCTTGTTGAAAGGTTTATGACCTTTAACATGGTATTCATCTATAAACTATCTCTCTGCACTTTAATCCACGATTCAGTTGTTGAATAATGTAATAAATAATGTAATTCAGTTGTTGAATAATGTAATATTCAGCATGAACTGAAACTCTGAATTCCTTGAACTTATTCCTTACCGTTACATTTTAAAATACTGTCTACGGTTACTATTTGTTCCTCTATTCGCACTTAGTTCCCCTGATCCCGACGAGTTACATTTCCCAAACGAGAAAGAACTACGTTCTTGTCTACTTTTTAAGTAAATCGTACTCACTTTTTTATGAATCAACCTCCCGAGTCGAGCATTACCTATTTTATTCATCAAAACCTATTTCTTTATACTTATTTCACCATTCATTAAAATCAAACCAGAAGTTAACGAATTCTACCCCTTCGAAGACGCACGTCGCTTCCAATTTAGTATTGAAGTAAATTCTTTTAATTAACAATCTATTACTTTCATAAATTCTCGGAAGAAGCGCAAAAATTAGAACATTATTTAACTTATCTTTGAAAATTTTGAATAAATTTTGGTATTTAGCTAACAAATCTTGAAGCGAATTTGCAGTTTCTAATTTTAAGTTCTTTACCTCCCGTTCTATTCCGTCTAGTTTAACGCCCGGTACTGGTATTCTCTCTTTTTACTCTATTCCTTAAACAGAATTTACTATTCATATGCCTAACAATGAATGAGCCTATCAAAGCCGTTTCATTTTAATTATGTATAGTTTCCAATAATCTAAATGAATTTTGAAAATTCGACGACGCTTTAGGATTAGTACCGTCTTTAACCAAAGTAAAATTATATCATTAGTTATTTTTATTAGATTAATTGTTTAACCATAATTTTAGCTACCTTCCCGTCAAATTTTTGGATGTTATCCTGAACTAGTTTAACACGATCGCTTAATTTACCCAAGGAATTCAAAGAATTATTAAGCTCAATTCCATGTAACTCATCCGCAACATTTGAAACCTTTTTGCTAATTACACTGCACGAGAAAATTACAAACTTTTTCTGTCCTTTAAACAAAACGAAGTGATATTTTATAAATTTGGATGCGCTGAGTTCAAATCTGATGTCAGAATACCTCTATCACCCACCGTTTTGAAGGGACGTGTAATAAAAGTCTCATATACAGATTAGAATATTTTGAATACCTCAACATAATTATTACAAGATCAGAATAACAATTAAAATCTTTTTGCTGATGTTTTTCGTTTGTACATTATACTCTCGGGAGTTTCCCTAATGAGAAACCAGCAATATTCAGCCAACATACTGGAATTGCACCTTCCCTGGAACCGCGTTTGATATAATTTGGATAATTTTTGTGAAATATTAACGTAATTTTCTGGAAAAATGGTGGGTATTAGAGAAAAAATAATAACATTCGTAATCAGCGAATCAAAACACTCATAAATCAGCAGAATTTGTGCAAAGGACAGAAAATGTGTTGTGCAGTGTTACAGTAAGAGCTTTAGCAATGTTTACATCAGTTTTTTTAATTACATTATCGTCAAATTTAGAATTGAATTTTTTTTTTTTTTTTTTTTTAATAAATTGCCTCCTTTAATTCCCTAAACTTTTCATTAATATGCGACTTCAAATTACAAAATTTACAAATACTACTTTCGTCTAGAGGTTGTTCAAAAATTACGTAACGCTATTTTTGCTAAAACTTGACACCCCAGATCCCCCAGGAACGTTCTATAACGCTAGACCAGACACCCCCTATAAAGATGTTATGTAACACTTCCCCCACCCCACATCCCACGCGTTACGGAACGTTACAGCGGGGTGGGGGTGTCGGGTTTTAGCAAAAATAACGTTACGTAATTTTCGAACGGCGCCCAATATGTTCATCCAGATAAAATTCGCAAGTAAAATTGAACGCACAAATCGTGCTAATATACTTTTTAAACGGCATTTTTACGATAGATTATAAAGTAAATATTTATCAAACAATATTTTACAATTTCAAAATATTAAATACAACTGTGGATGGATAAGATTTTATGTATAAATAAATACGTGAACTCTTAATAAACAATCCCTAAATATCTTTCAAAATGTACAAAATCAAGTAAGAATTCCGAAAGGCACATCTTTACAGCAGGGCTGCAAATGGCTGAATAAGTAGGTTGCGGATGGCTGAATGACTCAGGACTACGGATGAATGAATGGGTAGGGCTGCGGATGAGAGAGAGAGAGAGAGAGAGAGAGAGAGAGAGAGGTGAAATGTCGCGTATACCACTCGAAATAGGAAACTTCGCATCAAATAAATCCTAACCAGTTGCTACAGAATTACATTTACGATAGAAATGTTTTATTTTAGATAAATGTAATGTTTGGGACCCAGTTTTAAAACTTATATGCGCGTAAATATTGGGATACTCTGTATTCAACTTTGAACTTAATTCACACACACACACACACACACACACACACACCGCAAAACCTCCTCCTGCCAACATATTCGAAAAGCGGATATTTTGTTTCCAAACTGATAACATACGAGATAACAACGAATTTCTTTATATATATATATATATATATATATTATATAATATATATATATAATATATATATATACTGTATATATATAGATATATTATATATATATATATATATATATATATATATATAACTATTATATATAATATATAATATATATATGTATATATGTATATATATATATATATATACTATATATATATATATATATATTATATATATATATATATATTACAGGGTGTTTGAAAAACTTTCTGTACAAATTGTAATGGGGGATAGGCAACACCAAGACAAACCCTTTTCGTCTATAAGTGTATGTCCGCTGACGTCACCATTCGGCGCGAGAGGGCGCCGCTGCAATTGGCTAAAAGGTGAAGTGGGCTAGACACGCGCGAGACGCGGGCATTCTTTAATCGGACGTAGTACGCGTAACATGGAGCGCTTCACGACTGCTGAGATGGCTGACATGCATATGGTGTATGGGGCTCAATGGAAACGGAAGAGCTGCTGTGAGGTTGTACCGACAGCGCTTCCCAAACAGACGTGTGCCAAACCACCAAACGTTTGCGCATTTGCATCGGCGACTGCGAGAAACTGGAACATTCCATGCAAACATGCATGACACTGGTCCGATTTAAGAATGCCCGCGGCAAGCGCGAGTCTAGCCCACTTTACCTTTCAGCCAATTGCAGCGGCGCCCTCTCGCGCCGAATGGTGACGTCAGCGGACATACACTTATAGACGAAAAGGGTTTGTCTTGGTGTTGCCTATCCCCCATTACAGTTTGTACAGAAAGTTTTCAAACACCCTGTATATATATATATACTGTATATATATATAATATATATATATATATATATACTGTATATATATATATATTAATACACTATATATATATATATATATATATATATATATTATATATATATATATATATATAATATATATACTATATATATATATATATATATATATATATATATATATATATATATATATATATATATATATATATACTATTTATATATATATATATATATATATATATATATATATATATATATATATATATATATATATATATATATATAGTTGCTAGTTCAAAATTAAAATTAGATATTTCGTCTTCTTTATATACGATATTAAAATGTAAATGTACCTCATACCACGTATACAGCATGCGACATATACCACATACGACATACAATTTCACTTTTATTGTTCTGTGTCTACATGTACAGGACATACATTATGTATAAGACAATAATATATATATATATTATATAGTGGCGCTCATCCGTATTTGTACAGAGAAACATTTCGGTTATATGCGTTCTTATCTTTTGTACCATGAATAGGATAGTTTGGAGAATTTTAACAAATAAAATAATATTTTGACTCCCAAATATAACGTAAAACATCAAAGAATTTGAAGAAAATAAACAAAAGTTAAAATGCAAAAGTTTTCGTACATTTACTTACAAAATTATTTAATACTTCGTTTGTCCACTTTTTGCTTGTTGACGTCAATGATTTTTGGATATTTTTCAACGAGGTTTCGACATCTCTCAGTTGAAATTTTAACTCATTCTTCTAAAGAAAATTGTTGGACGTCATTTAGATTCGAAGGATTTCTCTTGCGGACACCTTTTTTTCAAATTAAAACATAAATTCTCGATTAAATTGAGATCTGGGCTTTGACTGGGCCTCTCGAGAAGCTTGAAATTCTCTTGTTGAAGCCATTTCATGGTACTTTTACAGTTATGCTTTGGATCATTACCTTGTTGCAGTAGCCAATTGCGACCCATTCGCAGCTCCCAAACTGAGGACAATACATTTTCCTGAACTAAAATTTCCTGATATTTCTTCGAATTCAAGAAGAAATATCAATTATATGATATCCATATAATGCAGTACATATCCAGTACATATATCCAGTACATATATCCAATACATATATCAATCCAGTACCAGAAGCACTAAAGCATCCCCAAAGAAACAAAAAACTACCCCGACTATGTTTAACCGTAGGAAGGATGTTTTTTTTCGAATGCAATATTTGATTTTCGCCAAACATACCATTGCTCGTTGTTCCCAAATAATTCAATTTTGGTCTCGTCTGACCAGAGAACTTTCTTCCAGAATGTAAATCCAATCATTTTGATGATCTTTGGCGTACTTTAAACAATTTTCTTTGCCAGCTTTTCGTAGCAAGGGTTTACTTCGTGCAACTCTTCCATACAGACCATTCTTTTTCAATGTACGACGTACAGTAGAGGAATAGATATCAATCTTAGACAGTTTTAATGTTTGGCAAATATCACAGCCATTCTTTTAATCCGTCCAGCCCGACATTTTTAAAATGTTGCAGAGTCATCCACACCTTGGTAGAGTTTTGATTGTTTCGAGCCCTTTCCATTTCTTTATAACTGCAGCAACCGTCCTAAATAGAATTCATAGTTGTTCTATAACTCTCTCCAGACTCGTGTGCGGCAATAACAACTCTCTTAAGATTTGTAGACAGCTCTTTACCACGACGATCCATTGCTTACTAATGGTTTATACAGTCATCCGTCTTCCATTAAGATTCCCAGAGAAAATTCTAGAATTCAGAACTGCGAACAGTCTCTAATCAATAAACAGCCAACTACTGATAAAAAATGTTGAATGTTTGAAGCCTAAGGTGGACAAACAAAGTATTAAATAATTTTGTAAATAAATGTACGAAAACTTTTGCATTTTAACTTTGTTTTTTCCTCAAATTCTTTGATGTTTTACATTATAAAATATGTATGGAGTTAAACTAAGTTTTTATTTTTAAAATTTTCCAAATGAACGCTAACTTTTCACAACTATCGTATGCATGATACAAAGATAAGACGAATATAACCGAAATATTTCTCTGTACGAATACTTCATGAGAGCCACTGTGTATATCTATATATAATATATATATATATATATAAAATCATTGCGGTTCACCATGCCTGCGTGTCCTGCGTGACGTCATCATGAAAGACGTTTATAGAAAGTTTGACGAATCATCGAGAAATGGGGTCATGAGCGTTAAAATGTCAAAATTCATGAATCGTTTTCATTGTTTTGTTCTGATATCCTGAGTATACGACCGAAACTTTATGGAAATATCTGAATTAGGTCCGAAGATAATAGGAACTTTCATTGTTTATCCCCTCCCAGAATATACCCCCCACCCAGAACATCACCCTTGGTGGGGCTGGTAGGGTTGAAACTTCAGAGGCATGAAGGGGAAAGCATGGACTACGAAGCGCCAAGAGGGTTTTTTTTATATAACTGTTTCCTTTTTGAAGATATATGAAATCAATTTTACGATATTCTATCAAATTTACTCCATTGTACCACTTTGGGGCCGATATCCCCCTTCAGACTGAAAGCATTTTTAAAAATCTCTTGAAATATCCGACATACAACACATTCTCTTTAATCTTACCAAATTAAAAAAAATATATTTGAAAGCTTTTTAGACTTTTGAGTTTTTGAAATATCTGGGTAAACTACACACCCACCCTGTTTTTTTATTTAAGTTAATTAAACTTTAAATTCCAAGAAACACTTACTCATTTTTGTGCCTGAGCCTTTTAAATTGCGTTAATTATGTCTTCACAAATGACGAAGAAACCGGGCAATTGAATTAATTACTGTGTATTGACGAGAGAGAGAGAGAGAGAGAGAGAGAGAGAGAGAGAGAGAGAGAGAGAGAGAGAGAGAGTTACAAGGAGTTACAAGGAAAAGAAGTACCTCAAAAGGCCTTGCGGCCCATACCGAGGAGGTACCAATGGCAACGGGTGCCAGGGAAAATTTTGTCTTTCAACTATCCTAGCAGTAGTAGAAAACTGGATAGAAAAGTAGAAGGCTCTCCCCCACCTCCGCTCCCTCCCTGCCAGAGGCAGGTACGGAAAAAAGGTTGAAGAAAATACCTTGACCCTGGAAAAGTAGCCAAGGAAATTTGACAGGAAAGTGGAGAATATATAAATAGCTCTATATTTAGCTTGCTCACAGAGACCGAGCAAGCGAACTCCTGCAGTTGGTTCCAGATATTAACTATTTTATAGGAAAAGAAATTTCCGCAGACTGAGGTCCTAAATGTCTTTACACACTCAAATAGTGTGCAAGATTTCGTCTAACCTTTTCTTGAACTGATCCACAGAGGAACTGTTCACAACTTCCGAAGGTAACCTGTTCCATGTGTCACAGATCTTATACGTAACGTAATTCCCACACACACTAGTCCTAAACCGTTTCAAATCCAACTTCCAACCATTGTTGCGAGTTGGGTTATCATTTAAACTAAACATACTTCTAAAATCGACATCGTTGAACCCTCGTAAGAGCTTGAAAACCTCGATCAGTTGACCGCGCAGCCTCCGAGTTTCAAGCGAAAACAAGTTCAGGGCGCGTAACCGTCGATTGTAGCCCATATGACTAACGGAAGGGATCAACTTTGTGGCCCTCGCCTGCACTCGCTCCAGCCTCTCAATATCACCATTTCTCGATGGACCCAGTAAATATGGATTTAGAGAGAGAGAGAGAGAGAGAGGTGAAATGTCGCGTATACCACTCGAAATAGGAAACTTCGCATCAAATAAATCCTAACCAGTTGCTACAGAATTACATTTACGATAGAAATGTTTTATTTTAGATAAATGTAATGTTTGGGACCCAGTTTTAAAACTTATATGCGCGTAAATATTGGGATACTCTGTATTCAACTTTGAACTTAATTCACACACACACACACCGCAAAACCTCCTCCTGCCAACATATTCGAAAAGCGGATATTTTGTTTCCAAACTGATAACATACGAGATAACAACGAATTTTCTTTATATATATATATATATATATATATATATATATATATATATATATATATATATATATATACTGTATATATATATATATATATATATATATATATATATATATATATATATATATATATATATATATATATATATATTATATATATATATAGTTGCTAGTTCAAAATTAAAATTAGATATTTCGTCTTCTTTATACTGTATACGATATTAAAATGTAAATGTACCTCATACCACGTATACAGCATGCGACATATACCACATACGACATACCAATTTCACTTTTATTGTTCTGTGTCTACATGTACAGGACATACATTATGTATAAGACAATAATATATATATATATATATAGTGGCTCATCCGTATTTGTACAGAGAAACATTTCGGTTATATGCGTTCTTATCTTTTGTATCATGAATAGGATAGTTTGGAGAATTTTAACAAATAAAATAATATTTTGACTCCAAAATATAACGTAAAACATCAAAGAATTTGAAGAAAATAAACAAAAGTTAAAATGCAAAAGTTTTCGTACATTTACTTACAAAATTATTTAATACTTCGTTTGTCCACTTTTTGCTTGATTGACGTCAATGATTTTTGGATATTTTTCAACGAGGTTTCGACATCTCTCAGTTGAAATTTTAACTCATTCTTCTAAAGAAAATTGTTGGACGTCATTTAGATTCGAAGGATTTCTCTTGCGGACACCTTTTTTTCAAATTAAAACATAAATTCTCGATTAAATTGAGATCTGGGCTTTGACTGGGCCTCTCGAGAAGCTTGAAATTCTCTTGTTGAAGCCATTTCATGGTACTTTTACAGTTATGCTTTGGATCATTACCTTGTTGCAGTAGCCAATTGCGACCCATTCGCAGCTCCCAAACTGAGGACAATACATTTTCCTGAACTAAAATTTCCTGATATTTCTTCGAATTCAAGAAGAAATATCAATTATATTGATATCCATATAATGCAGTACATATATCCAATACATATATCCAGTACATATATCCAATACATATAATCAATCCAGTACCAGAAGCACTAAAGCATCCCCAAAGAAACAAACTACCCCAACTATGTTTAACCGTAGGAAGGATGTTTTTTTTCGAATGCAATATTTGATTTTCGCCAAACATACCATTGCTCGTTGTTCCCAAATAATTCAATTTTGGTCTCGTCTGACCTGAGAACTTTCTTCCAGAATGTAAATCCAATCATTTTGATGATCTTTGGCGTACTTTAAACAATTTTCTTTGCCAGCTTTTCGTAGCAAGGGTTTACTTCGTGCAACTCTTCCATACAGACCATTCTTTTTCAATGTACGACGTACAGTAGAGGAATAGATATCAATCTTAGACAGTTTTAATGTTTGGCAAATATCACAGCCATTCTTTTAATCCGTCCAGCCCGACATTTTGAAATGTTGCAGAGTCATCCACACCTTGGTAGAGTTTTGATTGTTTCAAGCCCTTTCCATTTCTTTATAACTGCAGCAACCGTCCTAAATAGAATTCGAAGTTGTTCTATAACTCTCTCCAGACTCGTGTGCGGCAATAACAACTCTCTTAAGATTTGTAGACAGCTCTTTACCACGACGATCCATTGCTTACTAATGGTTTATACAGTCATCCGTCTTCCATTAAGATTCCCAGAGAAAATTCTAGAATTCAGAACTGCGAACAGTCTCTAATCAATAAACAGCCAACTACTGATAAAAAATGTTAAATGTTTGAAGCCTAAGGTGGACAAACAAAGTATTAAATAATTTTGTAAATAAATGTACGAAAACTTTTGCATTTTAACTTTGTTTTTTCCTCAAATTCTTTGGTGTTTTACATTATAAAATATGTATGGAGTTAAACTAAGTTTTTTATTTTTAAAATTTTCCAAATGAACGCTAAACTTTTCACAACTATCGTATGCATGATACAAAAGATAAGGACGAATATAACCGAAATATTTCTCTGTACGAATACTTCATGAGAGCCACTGTGTATATCTATATATATATATATATATATATAAAATCATTGCGGTTCACCATGCCTGCGTGTCCTGCGTGACGTCATCATGAAAGACGTTTATAGAAAGTTTGACGAATCATCGAGAAATGGGGTCATGAGCGTTAAAATGTCAAAATTCATGAATCGTTTTCATTGTTTTGTTCTGATATCTTGAGTATACGACCGAAACTTTATGGAAATATCTGAATTAGGTTCGAAGATAATAGGAACTTTCATTGTTTATCCCCTCCCAGAATATACCCCCCCCAGAACATCCCCCTTGGTGGGGCTGGTAGGGTTGAAGCTTCAGAGGCATGAAGGGGAAAGCATGGACTACGAAGCGCCAAGAGGTTTTTTTTATATAACTGTTTCCTTTTTGAAGATATATGAAATCAATTTTACGATATTCTATCAAATTTACTCCATTGTACCACTTTGGGGCCGATATCCCCCTTCAGACTGAAAGCATTTTTAAAAATCTCTTGAAATATCCGACATACAACATATTCTCTTTAATCTTACCAAATTAAAAAAAAATATTTGAAAGCTTTTTAGACTTTTGAGTTTTTGAAATATCTGGGTAAACTACACACCCACCCTGTTTTTTTATTTAAGTTAATTAAACTTTAAATTCCAAGAAACACTTAGTCATTTTTGTGCCTGAGCCTTTTAAATTGCGTTAATTATGTCTTCACAAATGACGAAGAAACCGGGCAATTGAATTAATTACTGTGTATTGACGAGAGAGAGAGTTGACGAGAGAGGCGTTCAAGAGATCAAGACAGGCGCTACTATGAGAAAGACAGGCGCTGATGAGAAAGACAGGCACTGATGAGAAAGACAGGCACTGATGAGAAACAGTCGTTGATTGAATTCGGTCTACATTATAATTCTCACTTACATCCTGATGTAACTTCGGCTCCAACCAGATGGGAATCAATCATGGACTCAGTCTCGTTACTCGCGACAGAACCTCCCCGTCCTATACATTGATGTACACTGTACAGTTTCACCAAAAAAAGTTCGCCTAGAAAAAAGAAAAAACTTCCAAAATGCGCTAAAAAAATTTTTTTTTTTTTTTTTAAATTTTATTACTTTTGGCGACAGTAATAAAATTTCAGGAACAAAACAATCTTTACTAATTATTAATTTTTTATGCTTTTTGGAAAATTTTATGTTTGTAAGCGACTTTTCGAAACTACATTTTCTGGCTTTAGGTTTGTCTTAGACACGTGTTATTTAGGCAGGGACAAAAGATATAGTTCCATATTCCAGTTAATAAATAGATAATGCAGTCCCTGTTAAATATAAGGCAAAACTGGAGTTGTGGTTTGACGTCATAATTAATTTTTTTCCTCCATGAAAACGCAGAAGAATTTTAAAAGAATAAAAATATTTGTGTTTTGCGGAAGAAAAGTCTTGAGTCGGTTCTGACATTGAAGTAAAAAAAGAGAAGTTTTATCCAATGAGAATTACAGTAATTAATTGCTTTATTATATTAACGTGCTTTGATGTGAAAGAGGACTATTTTGGCCATTTATGATGTGGTTCCATAAGTAGTCGTTTTTGCCATCGGGTAAAGAGTTGCGAGAGCGTCTCGTGGCTCGATCGGTTAAGGCGCCACCGGCAGGCAATGCTGAGACTCTGCTGAGTTGTGGGTTAGAACCCTCAGTGGTAGCTAGAGCTGGGCGGTTGTTTTTTCTGTATCTTACGTCAGGATGAAGCTGTTGGCTGGCCGTCCACCTTTCACTAACTCGGGCTAAGGTAGACCAGGCTCGGATCCCCTACCCCTCAATTCCTTGGGGAATAGGGGGACATGGATGTCACGTTAATCTAGTATCAGTGTATTTCCCATTGGGTAGAGAGAGACCTTTCGCACACCTGTTGAGTGGGTAAAGATTGTAACTAATATTTCTCAGTATTTGATCTAAGTACAAAATAATTACAGTAAATTATCAAATAGACGTAGATGATTTGCAGTGCATGGCGTCAGCAAGCTGTGCAAACTTTGGATTATAGTTGCTGATTGCTGGCCTCAAGTAGGCGCAGAGATAATTATTTGTTAGAGTGGACCGGTACTTGGACTTGATGATGTTCATGTTTGAGAATGGTGATTCACAGAGGTACGTGAAATCAAAAATTGTTATCAAATACATGCCACTTTTTCTTGGATTTGGATATTTTTCCTCCATGAGAAGATTCCAAAAATTTTTATCGGATGTCCTTCATTTGATTTGAAATTTCACTTTCGATGTAAGATGTGTCCATGTGAAAAAATATTGCCATTTTTAATTAGGGTAGCCAGACTTCCGGCTTTAGGCGGACAGTCCGCCTTTTGAGCACACTGTCCTTAGGGTGGCCATTTCCAAATTTCCAAAAAGGAGGACACTGCGTATGTGGCCGTACGTTAACATATATATATATATATATATATATATATATATATATATATATATATATATATATACAGTGGTGTAGTGCTAAATAAAGAAGTGAGGGAACGCATTTTGAAAGTGTTACTCAGATGCGGGGGGACAATGGCGAGCGCGGCGAGCCCATACAGCTGGGGGTCCGGGGGCACTGTAAGCCCCCCGGGAAATCTTTTGAAATCTGACCAATTTCAGGGATATTTTGAGGTCATATGCACTGGATATTAGGATATATTCCAAGGTTGAAGATGCAGTATTTCCAGTGTCATTAGATATGACATCCAGTACGATCAATAAAAATAGCTAACAACTGGAATGATTAACTAAAAAAAAGTTAACAACTGGTACGCCGTGGTGACTGTTTCACCAGATCTTTATAGGCTAGCATTGCTCAGTCGAAGCTAAAAGAAATAAAACAGTTAATGATTCTTTCTCATATTTCTTCTAGGGGTGGGAATTAAAATTTCATGACGTTAGAGATTTGTAAGTTCGGATTTATTTGAAATAGTGAGGGAACGCCGTTCCGTCTACCAAAAAAGTAAGGGAACGCCGTTCCCACGCGTTCCCACAGCACTACACCACTGTATATATATATATATATATATATATATATATATATATATATATATATTTTATATATATGTTAACGTACGGCCACATACGCAGTGTCCTCCTTTTTAAATGGCCACCCTATTTTTAATGCAATTTCTTCTACATCTGCATCAAACGGAAAGCGCATAAATTTTGCTACAGGTTCTAGCATTGCAAAGTCTTGGAAGCGCCTCTCAAACTTCACGATGAGGTTGTTCACCCGTTCCACATATCGATCATTGTCAATATTTGTAGGGTTTTTTTCTGGTTTTCTAGCTCTGACATCATATTTGAGAAATGCTTTAGTTTGTGTCGCTGCAGTTGCGAGAAGAAAAGTTTCAGTTTTTGTTTAAAGGCAATCACAGAACTAATCATTTGGACAATATTTTTATCTTTTCCTTGAAGCTCTAAAATGAGTTCGTTCAGCGTAGCAGAGACATCAGTCAAAAAAGCTAAATCTAATAACCACACATCATCTTCCAACTGCTTATATTCATCACCTCTTGAGGCCAGAAACTCCTTGATTTCGGTCAACAAATCTATAAATCTCTCGAGAAATTTTCCCTACAAAGCCATCTTAAATCAATTTGTAGCAAAAGGTCTGCGTGTTCGGCTTCACTGTCTTTCCAGTTGAGACTCGAAGAGGCGCCTCTGTAAACTTCTTGCCCGAATAGAACGTACGATCTTGCGTCCAATATCCATGACTTCTTTCACATTCAGCATTTTACTGCCCAGAACCTGATAATTATGGAAGTTAGGAAAATCACTATCACTTTTGCAGAGAGCAACGAAACCACAGGTATGGTCAGTCATGGCGGGAGTTGCATCGGTAGTAATGAACGCAAGTTTGTTAATTAATGAGTAACTGAGTGTTATTAACGTAGTCTTTGAATGCCTGTAAAATGTCCTTGAGTTTTTCCCTTCAACGGTATGATCTTGCGCAAATCCTCCTTAGCAGTCACATTTTTAAATACCATTCTTATGAAAGTGCACAGCTGGGATGTGTCAATAGCATCTGCGACTCATCAAGTTAAAGCAAAAAGAAAACGAACTCATATCTTTATTTAGTTATACTCTCAGATCATCATCCATCATTTCTGAACGTCGCGTAACAGTTTGTCTGGATAACTGAATTTCCTTAATAGCTGAAATTATTTCCGATTTATTTTTTAAATGATCAAACAATGACTCTGCTGCCTCTAAGAATTCATCCTTTACTATGTGTTCGTCCTCGAACGGTTTCTTGCGCTTAACTAACACGCGATTCACCCGGAAGGACGCAATTGTGTCTGCCTTTGATTTCTCGATGGACCCAGTAAATATGGATTGTTGGACAACAAGTTGAGACCTCAATTCCTTCAACTTCGCCTTGCGCGGTTTGCTTTTTGCTGGAAAGTCGCGCTCGCGTTTCTTATGAACAGTTTTGAAACTTCTCGCAACATTTCCCTTCTTAGCAAGAGCTATGGTCGAATGGCAAATTAAACACACGCATTTTGAATTCACCATTGTGGAAAAATAATCTTTCCACTCACTGTGAAAATGATAAGATTTTGTTTTGTTGCTTGGTCCGGCACTCATGATTAGCCCTCCACTAAAATTTTAATTGAAAAATTCACTGGAAACCTACGTTTGGAGTAATTTTAGAAATTTAGTACACTCACATGCAGGGGCGTACCTAAAGTATTTGGCACCCGGGGCGGATCCTTCCTTTGGCACCCCCTATAAATAATTTTAAAATTTAAACACACACAAAAATATATTATGTTTGCAAGTAGATTTTTAAACAGTACAGTACTGCATAAGCAAATTGGAAATAAGAAAAATGCAGGACATTAAAAATTCAGTGAACAGGTAATACTGCATTTTATTTTATACAAAAAACACAGGAAATCCAGTCTCAACGCTCAGCTTATACTTCAAAGGTAAATAGAGAGGATTCACAGTCTCTGCTTTCGAGCCTTAATTTCTGCAAATTGATCAATGACCTCATCAAAATTCACCTTCTTTGCATATTCATGTTCAATTGAAAGTAAAGCCAGATTTGTCAATCTTGTCTGACTCATGGTCGAGCGAAAGAAATTTTTTATCAATTTCAATTTGGAAAAACTTCTTTTACATGAAGCAATAGACACACGGACAGTCAAAAAGAATCTCAAACACCTTGACAAGCTTGGCAAAGATTCACAAAAATCCCATTTTACAATAAACTCCAGAAACTGCAATGCTGTCCATTTCTTTGCCTCTTCAACGCTGATTTTGGCAGCTTCCAAATGCCTCCGAAGTCGTCCAATTTCCGCACTGATATCTTCATCAGAGAATTCATCGAAAATCTCAGTCAAATTTGGAATATACGTGTACTTCCGAAGTTCTTCTGTTGCAACAACCAAAGTGTTTGGCTGAATAACAGCGAAGATTGACAGAATTTGATCCATTGCCTTAGAACGAATCTACAATTCTTGATGAAAGCGATCAAGACATTCAAACATAGCCCTTTTTACTTCGTCTGGCAATGTGAGACCAGCATCCTTTGCCATCTCTCCTGGCATCCTTTTTCGGAGCTTTACTCTCCCTCTTCTCTCCATAGAAATGTCCATTTCCTCACACTTTGTAGGTGCATAATGAATGGCCCTCTCCACAATTTCATTGCGCTGATCTTCAAGAAACAGTTTTAGAGCTTGGAGCTTAACAATGCACTTTTCAAGGCTGATTCCAACTGTTTGCAAATACTTTTGTGTGAGATTAATTTCTTCCAGGACTTCACACCAGAAAGAAAGGTAACTCAAAAAAGAGAAATCACATACAGCAGAGAGCAAAATCTGAGCTGATCCTCTTGTGTCCACATTTCGTTTTGGATCGCACAGTACTTCAAGGGTTGGTCAGCTTTTCAAAATTTGCCTTCACTGGTTTCACAGCGTCATAATGAGCACTTCATCTTGTCTGGGAAAGTCTTTTGACTGTCATGCCTACATTCTCCATCAGCACTTCCCATCGATGAGTTGAGACTGAAAAGAAGGAATAGACTCTCTCCACTGGGTCGATTTCGCTTCATAGTGGATGTTTTCTGCAAAATTTTAAAATCAAAAGGTATAAAGTATGAACATGCATAACAAGCATGAACTATTATGACTTGAAATACATTAACTGAACAAATTGTCTGTGATTATTATTATTACGGTATTTTTTTTTTGTGAGGGGGGGATTAAGTGCAAACACGACTCCTAAAAAAGCAGAAAACTAGGAGCATTACTCACAAATAACTAGACCACTGACAAAATGAAAATTAACAGTATGTATTTACCGGGTATTATAACATCACGACGATGCATTTATAAACACTTAAACATCACTATGATACCACATTGTCAAAAATTACTGGACGCTGGTATAAGTACCATGATATTGTTATAAACACCAGCACTTTATGCTTTATCATAATTATTTAATGAAACATACCTCATGTACGTGGAGTCACTGTCAAGTGAACAAGACTTGGAATGTCAGTTGCAGCCAGCTGGCTATGCTCAACAAACTGATGACTAAAACGTCAACAAATGTTCGCCTTTCGATGTAATTTTTATCAAATATTTAATTTTTCGTTTGTAAATTTTGTATTGCCAATAAAAATAAAAATTTATTTTATACTGGAAATTAACATTAAGCTGTTGTAATAGTTTGAACATTTAAAATTTTTTTTTCTTACTTTGGCGAATTTTTCATTTGGTTTGAAAACTTGTACTGGTATTTCAACTCTCCCGATGGCACCCCCCTCCTGGATGTCACCCGGGGCGGACCGCCCCCTCGCACCCCCCCTTAGTACGCCACTGCTCACATGTGCTAGTTTTCTTTGTAACAACCTTCAGGCTACTCACTAATAACGGCAGTCAGTTCGCGGAATGACTGCGGTGTTGCCAAGTTTAACATGTCAGTCACCTCCATCGCGTAAAACCGAGAATTTATGTACCATAAGAATTTATGACTTAACTCATTGAACGATACTCTCCGCGAAACGTGTTAGAAGAAAGTGAACATTACCAACTGGAATAGTCTCAACAAAATCAATGCATAACTGAAAAATAAATGGACGAATAAAAAATGTGTAGAGTGTTTAGATAATAAAAAAAGGATAGCTTCAGGAATAGGAATGCAAACAAGTTTCAAGTGCGAGCAATGCGATCTTTCTCTCTGTCGCTACCTAGAGAGGTGTCAACTCTAGGTTAACGGTATGGTTAGTTTCAAAAGGTTCCGCGGTCTACTTGAAACGAGTAAACGGTCCACCGGTCGACCGCGATCGACGATCTCAGCACCCCTGATTTAGAGAGTAAATGGTAAATTATATGTAACTTTAGGTAACCATGCAAAATCACTGTCGTACAGTTTTGGCAAGAAGTTCGCTTAGAGACATAAAACTTCTAAAAAACATAAAAAAATTATTAATTGGTAAAATTCTGTTTCTTTGGATATTTTCTTATTTTTGGCGATTAATAAAATTTCCCAAAATTTCCAAACAAAACGTAGTCATTTCTGATTTATTAGTTTTTGTTTTTTAGATGTTATATTTCTAGGGGAACTATTTTCCGAAATTACAAAATACCAAGTGAATGAATAATTTTACGAGTAGAATTTAGCTTCTATGAAGTAAATTTAATTAAAATACAGTTAAAAAAATTAAAATGCTAAATAAATTGGTAAAACTGTACTAATATTTCCTAAAATTTAACGTACTTTTGTAACTGACTTTAGATTCAAGAAAATTCTTGGTATATTGGGACACATTTACTTTACGACCAGTGCATCCTGCCTTTGGTAACTGATGGTACTTTAAACCTAAGTGAAACTTTCATAGAGTAAAATCCTTTTTCTACTCGACTGTGAGCAGCTGAGTAAGACCTTCAGATACCTGTAATTTCATTAGCACCTAAGAGACAAGTTAGCCATAGAATAGTCTAACACTTTACTAAAACTAGGCCAGTTTAACTGACACCAAGATAAACAGGTTTAATTTCCATCTGGCAAATACTAGTCACAAGATTAGAGTTAGTGAGGTGACACTGATAAATTTCTAAGTTAAAGGCAAGACAATGGGGTGACACGGTGCTGGTACTGTATTTTATTTTTGGTTGTCCATAGCAACTCTACATGGTTGTGTAGTTACCGTTACAGCATAACCTTGGTTAACTTTGGTCTTGCTTCCGCCCGAATTGTTCATTCTGACGAAGGTCAAGCTTATCACTCCACCTTAAACCTACAGTTTAACGTGGAATCCGAACCACACCCCACCAGCAGCCCAGCGTCTTAACCACTAGGCTACCCAGGGTACCCATTTATCTACCATGCAAATTTTTTTATTGTGTGGAAGGATTCGAAGTTGACGGGGGTTCTGGTTAGGTGGCAGCAATGGATTTGTTACTCTGGAGTAGCTGGTACCGTATAAGGAATCGCAGTAGTTGTCTTCTATACTACTCTCCGATTTCTTCTTGTAGTGGATCGGAGGATTCTGTGGAGCTTACCAAAATCTCTGAAGGTTCCCCGATTCTTCTTGTAACGTATCGAAAAATTATTTTTCTCTGTTTAAGACTAAGTTCTCTGAAGAGAGCAAGGCTCGAAGGAGAAGACAAAGATTTTTTCTTACTATAGTTTTACTGCTAAAATGTTACAAGTAATGCTCAGCCTCTAAGTTAGATCAGCCAATTCAGAATGAACATTGGAGAAATTTTATGGGCCTTTATACTGAATTTTTTACTTACATATCATCATTATTTAATGCTGATCTGTTTTTGTTTTTTATTCTCAATAGGCTAATTTACTTTGCAAATTATTTAAAGACAAAACAAATATTTTAGCTGTAGCAAGGTCTAGACTGCTAAGCAAGAGAAAGCCATATTTTTATTTTAAACCGCATATTGACAGATCTGATGTTGTCATGATCTGCCGAGTTAACTAAAAATGGAAATTGAAATATGCTTTCCATCACGAATTACAATCAAACATGCACACGAGCAAAAATTAAATGCTTAAGATTCAAAACATTAAGCAGGACATGTCTTCATCTTTTACAACGAAGAGAAATGTATACAAGAAATGAACAAGATTACATTATTAAGCTAAATCTAAAAAAATTATTAAGTAGTTTAAAAAGAAATAATTCACCAATTGTAAAAGAGAAAGCAAATCAAAAATTTATCCAAACTCGTGTCAGCGTTACGCGATTTTGCTCTCTATGTAAAAATGAATATATGAATATGAATGTAAACAAATGTAAGTATTATATGAATATAATGAACATAAGGATTATATAAATATACGAATTATATAAGAATTATACGAATGAATATAAGAATATAGGAATTATGCATTGTTCATTTTTACACACACACACACACACACACACACACACACACACGCACGCACGCAAAATGCAACATTAAAAAATAAACGAAACTTTCAAAATATCTCGTATTGTAATAATTATCTAAGTGCCTATGAGTGCCAACTTCTGTCTCTGAAGTAGCGCGACTAACACTGGCACTCCTAGGCACAATTATGGTGAAGGACCATTTTTAAATGTCTTGTTGAGGATATAATTGGTACTCAGAATTGGAGATGTGTAATTAATTTTACGTTTCTGGGATTAAGGAATAAAAATTGTTTCCTCTTCAACATAAATGAAAAACTGTATATATATATATAGGGTGTACAAGAAAGGTCTGAAATAAAATTAAAATTTCTTTCTCTCGATCAAGGTGGCGTAAGTGTAAACGTTATGCCACATCTGGTAGCCAGAGTCACTAACTTTACGAAGATTCATTCACACTATCGTCAACAAAAGAACAGCAACAATAACAACAGTATAAATTTAACAGTAACATTCCTGACACACTTGGCGAAAGTGGAGTACCGATTTTGTTGCGTGTCGAACTGCAAATGCTGCACATATCGAGATTGTCTAACTTCCTAAATTAACACAGGTTTACAGCATGTTAATTTAGTTTTACAGGGTGTTCATAAAATATCTAAACGATTTCAATCTTTATTAATGTGATAACCCAATAACATACAAAGAAACAAGTTTGTCGTGACTCCGCACAGCTAAAAGTTTTACATACCTGTTTAATCAACTTCAACATGTGCGCCATTGGTCGCCCGTACAACATCCAATCGATATTCAATTTCTCGCCATGTACGTTCAAGCATGCCAGCATCGACCATTGCTGTTGCATCCCTGATCCTGATTCGTAGTTCATGGATGTTGACAACTTTGGTCTTGTACAAAAAAAACTTTATTAGTTGCTCTATCATTTACACATCCTTCGTGCTTTATATCTTATTTAGTATGAAAAATATTAACTAATCAAATCAATCAGATCTTTTATGAACGCCCTGTACTTTCTTATATATATATATATATACACAGTAGGGGTCAAAACTATGAGTTCACTTGATTTTTACTGGTTTTCATAATTATAATGTAGTTAAACCATATTATACATCACTGTAGAGTACATGTATGACTTAGTCTTACCTTTCTAACTCCTATTTACCACAATATCATGTTAGTTATATTTTTCATGTAAAATTGAAGAAATCAAAGATGACAGTTTTGACCACATTTCATCGGTGTCCGGCGAATTTGTCTACAACAATTTGTCTAAAGATACATTCATCTACAACAATTTGTCTACGACAATTTATCTACAGCAATTAGTCTACAGATACAATTTATCTACAATAATTTGTCTAGAGAGGAAAAATGAAAGCTATTTGATGTTAATTATTATTAATTTTTAAAAAAAAAAAGAAAATTTGTTTCTGCAATCGGTTTTCTTGAAAATGATAAAGAAAAATGTTATTGGATATTGAATAAATTTATTTACTGAAACGACGCAATACACTCCATCTTTTTGAATAAGTCCGAGCTGGTGTGGCGCTTACGCCATACAAATTCACAAAAAATGACAAGAATTAGTGCGATATCTTGCAAAAAACAATAGTATAAGAAACTCGATCAGGTCAGGTCAGGTAGGTTAGGTTTTCTCAAGAAAACCGATTGCAGAAACAAAATCAGGGTCATCGACTGCCCTTGTTTTCAATTTCGTAGGAAAATCGAAAGCAGTTCATGAAACATACTAGGTCCAATATTAGTAATAGTTTCTCTAGACAAATTGTATCTGTAGACAAATTATTGTAGATAAATTGTATCTGTAGACTAATTGTTGTAGATAAATTGTTGTAGATGAATTGTATCTTTAGACAAATTGTTGTAGACAATTCGCCTAAAACCCATTTCATCACCGCCTGCTTTGCAAGCAATATACTTATTAAAATGTTGTATAAAGTTTCGAAATACATGAATGGATGTTGCTGCTGATAGTCTGTTGTATAGATTAATAAGTATCTTTCTATTTTATCATGTAATACTATTATATTATCATTAATAACAATATTAATAATCCAATTCCTTCTGCAGGTTCATACAATTTTTTATGCCCCAGAAAAACACTTTGAATAATTTTTCAACATGCCAAATGATCTTAGTGAAGCAGTAAGGGGCCAAATTGTTACTCTAATCTAAACCATGAAGGAGTAATCTCAGCGCCAGATTGCTGCCAAAATAAGAGTTTCGAAAGGTGCAGTTCAGAGACCATTGCAAAGATTTAAAGAGACTGGGACTTGTTCATCAAGACCAAGGTCAGGTAGACCCTAGACAACGACGCCATCAGAGGATCAGTTCATCAAACTTTCGTCTCTGCGTGTTAGAACAACAACTACTGCTCAGATTCAGGCAATAATCAAGAAACAAAGAGTGAAGCCTGTAAGCAAAGCTACATTTGAAAGAAGGCTCGTGGCTGAGGGGCTACATGGGAGGGTAGCAGTCCCCAAACCACTTCTAAGACCTCAGAATAAGGCTAAACCCTTAGCATGGGCGAAAAAATAAAAAAATTTCACTGTTAAAGATTGGAAAAACGTTTTATTTACAGATAAGTCAAAGTTCGAGCTTTTTGGTAATCATCGAAGGTCCTATGTTAGACGTAGAAGTGGTGAGAGATTGCTTAAGCAATGCATACAACCTTCAGTTACGACAGAACACTTGTTTCATTGTGAAAAACTAAGAAACATAGTAGGGAAGATGATGGAAGTAGAGAATATAAAAAAAAACCAAAGTATCAAGAATTATATTGTAAAAATAATGAAAATTAGAAGAAGACTGTTGACAGTAAAGGTTTAAGTACATAATAGGAGATACAGTGTAGAGGCTCTGCACCGGGAACGTGTGCTGATCCGCAGGATCGAGTGAGCAATTTCTGGAACGTGGAACCACAGAATAAATTATATCCTCACCAAAGAGAAATTTCACTCCATCATTCAAAGACATGTCGTACCATCTGGCTTAAAATTGTGAGGTCAAGGCTTCTTGTTTCAACAAGACAATGACCCTAAGCACACACCCAAACTTTGTAAGGACTATTTAAAAAATAAGGAAGGTGTCCTGATCATTATGGATTTTCCAGCCCAATTCCGAGATCTCAATCCCATCGAACATTTATGGGAATATTTGAAAAGGGAAAATGCAAAACATGAAATAACGAGCCAGGAGATCTTCTGGGAGGCTCTTCAGCGAAATATTCACGAAATATTAAAGCATTTTCATTATTTTGAATGTTTCTCTGTACTTTGATAACATTTATTCATTATTAAAACTTTTTTGCACCGAATTTTAATGTATTGTTTGTAATTTCTTTCGTTTTATAAGCAAAATACATATTTTGTCTTTGTGTGTGTGTGTGTGTGTGTGTGTGTGTGTGTGTGTGTGTCAGTCAGTCAGTCAAGAGCCAAAAAAAGTCAATATGGGTAATAGCTGGTCTATAGGCGTATTGACCAGTCATTATCCGTATTGACTGATTTCGGTTTTTGACTGTAACATGTCCATGAAGATTTCGTCCTTAAAAAACTTGTTATAATGTAAATTTTTTATTTTGATTTTATCATTATTTAGTAGTTGACAAACAAGAAATAAATTATAAAGATTACAGACTTTTAAAACTTTTACGTAACAATAATAAACACTAGAATTAAAATCCAAATTAATGACTGCGGAGGAGTGGCATATTAATTCACGAAGTGGAATATTTAAATTCACTGACTATACCTATTCTAGGTATAGTCAGTGAAGTTTGGGCGAAGATTATAACTCATAAAATAGAAACTGTCGATATTTCCATTATTCAGTGTATTATCCCGCCAAAGGAATATTAGATACTCGCCACCTAGCGTATGGAGTGAGAACTAAGCTTTATAGGACACACTCGCATAATTTTTTTTAGATTTATTTTATCAAAAACTGAATATTATCGCGTTAATATACAAGCCTATATACTTAATTTATTTACTCAATCCAATATTTGATTGTATATTGAAGTATATAATAAAAAATAAAATTAGATGAGGTTTTTTTACAGGGTAATTTAATTCTCCTTCCCAACACTAGGTGGCAGGAAAGAAAAATCTAACGCAAAAGTGGGCGGAGTTTCGGATTTTGTTATAAATTATTTTTGGTTTCGGTTTTGACTGACGATAAAGATATTCAGAAGATTGAGGCTTGTGGGTTTGATTTTGTATAAAATTTTAGTTCGTCTTTGAGGATTCATTTCATGAGAACGATCATTTGTATTGGAAAACTTAGCTTTAGCTATTAATCGTAGAAGGTCAGTGTGGGATCGCACACATAGCGACTAGTGTGGTTTCTACGTAACCCCATTATGAGAATTACATTTATAGGTTAAATTAAACAATTTATTGTTATTAAGACATCATTTGTAGAAAAACAACTGTACTTTTATTGTAATAGGCCACCGGTTATCTAGGATTAATATATATACATACAGGGTGTCCCCTAAGTCCGGTCTGATAGAAAAATTTATTTTAAATTAAATTTACACAAGTAATACATTAGAACTAAAACAAATGTCCAAAATGATGTCTTGGTTTGGAACTTTTTTTTGTTGTAGGTAGAATAACACGCAGTGGTTAATATAGAAGCGAGTTACACTCCTGAGGAAAAGGTCTCCGTCTTTTTCTCATGAGTGTAACAAGAAGACATGAATTTGAACATTTGTTTTAGTTCTAATGTATTTTACTTGTGTAAATTTAATTTAAAATAAATTTACACATCAGACTGGACTTATGGGACACCCTGTATATATATATATATATATATATATATATATATATATATACATATACACGCTTCAGCACCCGATAATTACATTCAGAACTGAACTACATAAAAAAAACTATAAAAACCTTTTCAACTAATAATAACTAAAAAAAGCACTTTCGGAAGTAATCAACCCTCATCAGTTTCGAAAATGAGTCTTGGAAGAGAGAGGCGGAAAGATTTAACTTGGCTGGACCTTAATTTTGTATAAAAATGGACATTAAATTCAAACTGAGTATAGGACAGATCATTTGTTACCAACAATAAAATTTCAGCAAATCAGTTTGAAGAATTTTATAATTTTAGCCCAAAGCGATAATCTTCCTTCAGTGCTAATTTAAGCGAGGGGTTCCCAAAGTCTGGCTCGCGGGCGAAATGCGTCGCGTGTCCCACTAGAACTTATACGAAATAAGGAGATTATAGCTTATTGACAACTAAAAGATTAGTCAAAGATGCCGTAATTCGTGAGAAATGTAAAATTCAGTGTAATTTGTAAAAAATTATGAGCATTTTTAAATAAATTTTAAAAATTAAATAATTTTATTTCAAATGCAAAATGTTGAAAATTTGTCCGTTTGAGGCTCGATACCCAGCGATGCCCCTGTCAAATGGTCGTACACGAGTGAAACTTTGAGTATACTTGGTTTAAATAGTAAAATACAAGCGGTAGCTCGCTATCGCCCTCCAGGCAGGTAGCAGTAATGTCACAGTATATGTAGCAGTATATGTCACAGCTAGCTGTATATGTATATCGTATATCGTATATATGTATAGGTATATTGGTACTTACGTATTATCGGGACTACCAAACTGTTTATTATGTATTTTTGCTCTCGTCATTTTTGTTTTCGAAGTACCTACATTCACTTGTAATAGACATTAAATAGCTCGTGCTCGGCCGCGGAGTGACCTAGGACCGGGAAACTTGACAGAGCACATCGGCAGCTCATGGGCTATCAGTTGGTGGTGGTTGCAGAATTTTCCGATGTGCCGTTTAGTCTGTGCACGGTTCCGAAGAAAGCGGACAGACACACAGACACATTTTAGCTCAATAGTATATAGGATTTGTATCCCAAAATTCTCATTTTAGGATGGTTGGTTGGTTGGTCGGTCCTTTGTACAACTGGTTCAAAAAGTTCTGGCCTAAAACTCTATGTTCCATGATAGCACTTTTTGAATTGGTTGTGCATTCTTCAAACACGAAGAATCATTTAGGCGAGCTGTAACTCCACCAACCGAGAAAATCAAGTCTCATTTAAAAGGGGAACTGAGTTGAGATGAGTATATTACATTCGGCGGGATCGTCACTGTACCTCATCTCACCCCCATTTCTCACATTAGCTTGGGACATTCCTTGGCTGGGTTATTTTGAGCTATTAATCATATAATCAATCAAGAAGGCCAGAAACTGGCATATCGTTCAGGCATGTGGTCGGTGCGACCAAGAAAGGCCGAAGTCAACTTCCTAATTGATTTTCAAGCTATTTTCTAGTTTGACACGGATTTATTTTAATATAAATATTTTGACATGCTAGAAATAAATGTTTTCTAGTTTACTGCTTAAGTTTATTATATACAGTTTATTACCTAGAATTTTCGAGGTTTCTAGAAACTATTAATTAATTTCTAGAATTTTTTTCTAATTACAAAATTTATCAGATTTCTTTCATTTTTCTTGAAATTTTGTAGCTTCTGGGGCTACCTTGTGGCCAAATGTCGTAACACCTATTCCCGTCAATCAGCGAAGTTAAGCGACGTTGAGTCTGGTTTGTAGTTGTATGGGAGACCGTCTTTAACGACCAGATTATGTAACGACCCGTGGTTCAAATCCCACATTTAAAGCTGTAGGTCTCTCGTCATATAACCTTAAATGTCAAGAAGTAAATTGAACAACTCGACTTTTTCATTTTTTTTTAGCTACATTTTTCGCACTTTCCTGGACACTTCGTTGAAATGTAATAGGTTTAACGCTTAGTACATATTTATTACCAATTTTATGAAAATGGTAAAACGTTGTTCGTTGAAGCAAAGAATATAAAAAGTTTATGAACGGTTTATATGAAGCAGAACCTCCCAAAGCCATATTCAGACCATCCACTATAATCTGTAATATGCTATAAAAAATGATGTACACTTTCATGGTAAACTTTAATAAAAAAATTAAAAAAAACTGCATAAATACGCTTTGTTAAACAATATTACTTAACTAAACTAAAAATAAGTAACTTTCGTATGTTAATGTTAATTCAAAGAGAGAAATTATATAATTATCAAAGATATTTTTAATGTAATTATTTTGACTCTGTCTGACGTAAAAAAGCTTGGTTATGTCTGCCGAATCGTTTGGTATAAAGTTAAAAAGGTTTTTTAAAACTTATTTCATAAGCTTTTTAGGCCATATGATAATGGAATACGTATATATGTGTGTGTCTGTGTGTGTGTGCGCGCGCGTGTGTGTGTGTATATGGGATGAATTTCGCAATTAAACACATTAAAGTAATAGTGATACACACCCACATGGAAGGGCTGTTTGGTATTAAAAATCCTCATCAGGGAATGAACATTGTAATACACAGAATCCAAAAATTCAGGCTAAGAGTACTATATATAGTGGTTAGCGGTGACAGGACAAGTGCGTCCCGGACAAATGCGTCCCGGTCATTGGCGTCCATGGACAATTGCGTCCGGTTTTATTTCGTCCCGGACAATTGTGTCCCGGACAATTGCGCACTTCCCCAACTACTATATGAAGCTTATTTATTAGAGAAGCGAATAGAAAGTTCATTTTGACTTCACCTACGCAATTGTCCAGGGACGCCAATGACGAGGGACGAGTATGTTTGTTATTGTAATTTTGTATGGGATATAATGCCCGGTTAGATTAATTGAATGCCCAGTTAGGTCAACTGTATGCCCTTGACGATTGGTTAGGTTAAGTTGTGATATTTTCGTTAAAACTAACGAAACTAACTTTATCTTAAGTGGACGTAACCCATAAAATTTGACAATGATGTTGCTGATGATGGATAAAGTTTTAGAGAACAGTTTCGAACAGAACTTATGAACATATAACAAGTTTAATAGGTTAAAATGAAAAGTATATTTGAAATTCCGATACTAACTTTCTATTCACTTCTCTAATAAATAAACTTCATATAGTAGTTGGAGAAGTGCGCAATTGTCCAGGGACGCCAATGACCGGGACGCATTTGTCCGGGACGCACTTGACCAGGACGCAATTGCCCTAGTACCGTGGTTAGCATCGTTGACTGCGAATCCACCGGCCCGGGCTCGATTTTCGGTGACGGCAGGCTGCACGCAGCAAACCCAGCTGTTCATTCATCCGTACAATAAAATTGGTTGGTAGATAAATGGGTACCCTGGGTAGCCTAGTGGTTAAGATGTGCTGCTGATCGGGACGTCATGAGATCGAGTCCGAACGAGGACTTTGTAATTTCTGACCACTCGTGGTGGGTCGTGGTTCTGATTTCACGTTAAACTATAGGTCCAAGGTGGAGCAACAAGCTTGACCGTCAGAATGAACAATTCTGGCAGAAGCAGAACCATGGTTAACCAAGGTTTTATATACATATATATAGACTATATATATACACATATAGTTTGCTTCTTGCCCTGCCCTCTGTCTTCATTCCCTGATGAGATGTTTAATATATGAAAACCCTTGGAATCACTATTTAATTTATTATATTATATTGAGAATTTTATTTTAGATAAACACTTAATTTTCTTCAGGGAATTATTATTATTACTAGTACAGTTCCCGCGCGCCGCTTCGCTGACGGTTAGACAGGCTAAACTACAAAAAAAGAACCCAGCCGTGAAAATTTTGAGCTTCACATTGTGTCAACATTTCTGAATCTGGTATCTCCCAAAACCTCCTCACCCCCATTCATACAACTTGGGGGCTAACCCCCTCCCCCATTACCCCCACCCATCCCCATTACCACACCCATCCCCCATTACCCCCACCCTTCCCCCCCACCCTCACCCTTCCCCCCACCCTCACCCTTCCCCCCACCCTCACCCTTCCCCCATTGCTAAACTACAGAAAAGAACACAGTCATGAAAATCTTGAGCTTCACATTGCCGCCCGTAATACAATTTCTGAATTTTTTTTACAATTTCTGAATTTTTTTCTCAATTTTTTTCTAACAATTTCTGAAAGTGTGACGGACAGACGGACGGACAGACGGACAAACAGACGGACAGCTCTCTTATTATAGTATAGATAGATTATTACTAGTACAGTTCCCGTCGCTTCGCTGACGGTTAGACAGGCTAAACTACAGAAAAAGAACCCAGCCGTGAAAATTTTGAGCTTCACATTGTGTCAACATTTCTGAATCTGGTATCTCCCAAAACCTCCTCACCCCCATTCATGCAACTTGAGGGCTAACCCCCTCGCCAATTACCCCCACCCCTACCCATTAGCACACCCATCCCCCATTACCCCCACCCCCACCCTTCCCCCATTACTCCCTTTGATAAATTTCACAAACAGACAAACAGACAGGCTAAACTACAGAAAAGAAGTCATGAAAATCTTGAGCTTCACATTTCCGCCCGTAATACAATTTCTGAATTTTTTTTTCAATTTTTTCTCACAATTTCTGAAAGTGTGACGGACGGACAGACAGCCGGACAGCTCGAAGAAGTCGAGTTATTCAATTTACTTCTTGACATTTAAGGTTATATGACGAGAGACCTACAGCTTTAAATGTGGGATTCGAACCACGGGTCGTTACATAATCTGGTCGTGAAAGACGGTCTCCCATACAACTACAAACCAGACTCAACGTCGCTTAACTTCGTTGATCGACGGGAATAGGTGTTAGGATGTAGCGATCATCAAATTCTTAGGTTTAAGTTATTGATAGAAAACACACAGGATAGTAACGTAATAGAAGTCCCTGATTTTCGTAGGGCTAATTTTGATAGTTTTGCTGATAGGATGAGAGTAGTGGACTGGGATAACTTATTTATGGGTAATGATACAAATTTGCGTTGGGTGGCGTTTAAAGAAAGTTTTAGGAATATTGAAAGGGAGTTTATTCCTCGTAGGCCCAAGCGCGTTAGAAATCGTGGTAGGCCGAAGTGGTGGACTAGGGAAGTAGGCGAGTTCATAAACGAGCGTAATAGAGCGTATAGACTTAACAAGCGCAATGGCCAGGTAGCTAACTTTAATAGATATATCGAGCTTAGACGTCAGGTTAAAAGATCAGTTAGGAATGCCAAGCGTAATTTAGAGATAGTTATAGCTGCGGATAGTAAACATAATCCAAAAAAGTTTTTTGAATACGTAAATAATCGTAAGCCGGTAAAGGATAACATAGGCCCTCTATTGGATGTAAATGGCGCTTTGGCTTCTGACGCTCAGGCGATGGCGGGTATTTTCAATAACTTTTTTGCGACAGTTTTTACCGTAGAGGACGTAAATAATGTCCCCGACGTTGACGATATCGTTCCATTTAGTAGCGAGACTATTTTAGATGAAATAACTGTTTACGAGGCTGAGATTGCGCATTATATCGATAGGCTAAAAGTTAGCAAGGCTCCAGGCCCTGACGCTTTTTATCCTAGACATTTGAAAGATTTGAAAGACGTTATCGTAGGCCCCTTAGCGAAGATTTTTAATCAGTCACTCGAAACGGGGATTATTCCTGAAGACTTCAAATTAGCTAACGTCACGCCTATTTTTAAAAAAGGCGACCGCGCGGTAGCTAGCAATTATAGGCCCATTAGCTTAACGTCAATTGTCGGTAAACTTTTGGAATCCGTAGTTAGGGATCGTATTATCGATCACTTAGAAAGTAGGGGTTTGATTAATAGTAGTCAGCACGGGTTTCGACGCCATAGGTCTTGTTTAACAAATTTGTTAGAATTTTATAACGAAATAGTGCGCGAATACGATAGGCATAGGGCAGCTGACGTTATTTATTTAGATTTTAAAAAGGCGTTCGATACAGTTCCGCATAGGAGACTAATTGCGAAGGTTAAAGCGCACGGTATCCGCGGTCAGGTAGCTAACTGGTTAGAAGAATGGCTTCGTGCTAGGAGGCAGAGGGTCGTAGTTAATGGTAGTGAATCGGGGTGGTTAGAGGTAGGTAGTGGTGTCCCACAGGGTTCAGTGTTAGGCCCATTGTTATTCGTAATTTACATTAACGACATAGATGTAGGATTGATTAGTAACGTGTCAAAATTCGCGGACGATACTAAAATAGGCGGTAAGGTTGTTAACGAGGACGATAGAAATAGGATCCAAGACGATGTAGATAGGATTATGGAGTGGACGGATAAGTGGCAGATGCAATTTAACGTAGATAAATGTAAAGTTTTGCATATAGGTTCTCGCAACAATAATTACGTGTACACGATGGATGATAGGGATTTAGCGAGCGTTGACGAGGAAGTAGATTTAGGCGTACGCGTAACTAAAGATTTAAAGGTTAGGAACCAGTGCCTGGAGTCTTGCGCAAAAGCTAATAGGATGTTAGGCTTCATAGCGCGTAATTTCGAATTTAAATCGAAGGATATTATATTGCCCCTTTACAAGTCCCTAGTCAGGCCTCATTTGGAATATGCCGTTCAGTTTTGGTGCCCGTACTTGCGTGAGGATATTGATAGGTTAGAAAGGGTTCAGCGTCGTGCCACGAAACTTATTCCGGCATTGCGCAATAAGCCTTATGAAGATAGGATTAAAGTGTTAGACTTGTATTCACTCGAAACTAGGAGATTAAGGGGGGAGCTTATTGAAGTTTTCAAAATCGTTAATAACATCGATAACGTAAATTTTGACAAATTGTTCACTTTCGATAATAGTAATACTCGCAATAACGGATTCAAGTTGCGTGGCAGACGTTTCATTACTAATATCGCTAAAAACTTCTTTACGTTTAAAGTAATTGATAAATGGAATAATCTTCCCGCGTCAGTCGTTCATTCTACCAGCGTTAATGTGTTTAAGAACCGTCTTGACAGACATTTTAAAAATATTAACGTTGTTTAAAATTAAAAAAGAAAGTTAACAACAGGAGCTCTGGTGGTGGTGCTCGAGGATGAGTCTGTTGACGATGAATGCCAGCTTGTGACATGCCAGCGTGTGATGCCAGCAATAAAAAAAAAAAAAAAAAAAAAAAAATTAGACTAACACGAATGTAGATGTAGCTCATAGCGTAAACTAACCCACTTTTTGTTTAACTTTACCTACTTTTTTTTTTTTTTTTTCTTATCCTCCTTACTTTGCATGTCTCTAACTCTTTTCTTGCATGTTTGTAGTTTGCATGGTACGACAGTGAGTTAAGACTGTGTTTGCATGGTTTGTAAGCGTTCTTATTTTACTTCTTTTCATCTTTCACCCCTCTCCTATATTCTCCGACTATTTTTCTGACTTGTCGGCAGTGGCCGGCGGATGATGATGGTGAGACTTTTTCCCTCTTTTTCTGAATGAATGTTAACCCACGAATGATAGGTGTTGCTCCTTACTTAACCCCTTATTCTCCTCTCTTCTTTTAACCCCCTACTCTCTCCTTTCTCTCGGGCTAGCCTTAGAGTGGATCTTAGGGTCTTTGTTAGCCTTAGCTTCTGTAGATCTGTAGATCATTATTTTGTTTTTTTGGAAAACGTAAATTGTATTCACTTTTTGATCTTTTCACTGAATAATTAAAATTACGCCTTTCTGTAATTAACACTTTGCTCCTCTTGTCTAAATCCGTTCTGAACGAATTCAAAACAACATTATCAAGCGAAAAAAGACCCTGGCTAATGTTAAAATTATTTGTAAGTTGAATAATGGCAGAGACTCAAGAATATTTCTATTAACAATGTTGCTTTAGTGAGACAAAAATGAAGCATTATTCTAATCAATACAGTGGGGTAACTCTGACAAATGTATGAAAAGGGCACTGGACGACTGTCCCGTTCTAACGGAGTGTTGATGCTGTTTTACACGCGTGTGGCAAATCCTTTCCCGTCTGTCCAATGTATGATATAAAATGAATCACATTGTTTACAACCAATTTTATAGATAATGCCTGAATTATTGGTAGGGCTATTTTTGACTATGATATTTTTCACAATATTGTCATATGAAAATACTACATTAATATTCAAAAGTTTAAGTACATTAGCAATGCCTAAAAAGCCTGTGAAAATGGAAGTACTAAAATATTTATCCGACAAAGTGCGAGGGTTATTATTCACACGATAGAAAGTTCGCTTTGCCTTATTAAGACAAGATTCCAAAAAAGCAGGTGGGTAACACAAATCACTTCCAATACTGTTGATTTTTTCTAATTTGGCATCCATGTATTCCGGACTGGCGATCCTAAGAGCGCGGAGAAACATTGAAGAAAATATGGCTTTCTTGATTGGGGGTGTCATGTCCAGAGTAAAAGTGGTCTGCCTTCAAAAATTTACGCATTGCCAAACGTAATTTTGTGACCGTTATTCCCCAACCGTGGATCCAACCTCTGTTTAATGAAATTTACAACGAGTTGCGTAGAACTTCTTCACTTCGTAACATTTTGGATCGCAAAATTAAAAGTCTCATTCGAAACAGTCAGTGGAGTAAAAAAAGCAAGCTCAAAATGTGTTTTCAACCTTTCTTCGAAAAACATTAGTGACGATGCGAAGAACGCCCTTGGATTTTGTATGTCCTATTTTATTGTTAAAAAACCTCCTGCTTTACAAATTTGTTATAGTCTTGCTTGTTTTGAAAAACAGTGTAATCTTCTTCAGACTTTGGTTAACATAGTTAAAGGTCTTGTCTATAGTGCTGCGAATAGTACTTACGAAGAAAACTTTCCTAAACGTTTTCGCAATAGCCTCTTAACAATTAAAAAAAGATGGTGAACTCCATATTACTAAAGCAGACAAGGCTGACACCATAGTTATTATGGACAAAGTGGAATACATTAGAAAGATGAACGAGCTTCTCCAGGACCCCGCCATATACAGAAAGCTTAGGAACAACCCGCAGGATGACGTCATCAAATCATTCAATAGTGGCTTGGAACGCATTCTCAAAAATCATAAGGACTTAATTCCGCTTTTCACGTCCACTTCGCCTTCTCTTCCTTACCTTTACGGTCTTATTAAAACCCACAAACCTGGCAACCCTATGCGCCCTATTATTAGCTCGGTGGGCTCTATTACCTATAAACTCTCCAAATGGCTTGTCAAAGTCTTGTCCCCCATTCTCAGAATTATCTCTGATTCACATGTAAAAAATTCCATGGATCTTACTGAAAAATTGAATAATATGCGCACTGAAACCAACGATAGATTGATCAGGTTTGACGTTTGTTCGTTGTTTACAAAAGTGTCGGTTGACGATATGCTTGACTTTCTCCCGAGAATTGCATAAGTATGACCTGCCACTACCTGCACACATCGTTTTGGAACTCATTAAACTTTGCACCAAACACTGTAAATTCACTTTCAGTAGCGAGTATTATTAATAGGTTTTTGGGATGGCCATGAGTAATCCCTTGTCGCCCCTCCTCTCCAATATTTATATGGAGTTTTTCGAAATTACTTACATTCCGAAAATCCTGGGGGTTGGCATCCCATGATTGCGGTACGTCGACGATATTTTGTGTATCTGGCCCATGAAGCGTGACCTGGATGTCTTCCTCCTTCAGTTAAATAATCAAGTCCCCTCCATTAAGTTTACTTTAGAAGTGGAACAAAACAACTCAATCCCGTTTTTGTATGTGCGTGTACATAGGGAAAGCCCAGGTTTTAAGTTTAGTATTTATTGGAAAAAACAAACAATTTGTCCTACGTACACTTTTACTCCGGTCATGACACCCTCATCAAGAAAGCCATATTTTCTTCAATGTTTCTCCGCGCTCTTAAGATCTCCAGTCCGGAATACATGGATACTGAACTAGAAAAAAATGAAAAGTATTGAAAGTGATTTGTGTTATCCACCTGCTTTTTTGGAATCTTGTCTTAACAAGGCAAAACGAACTTTCGTGTGAATAATAACCCTCGCACTTTGTCGAAGAATATCTTAGTATTTCCATTTTTCACAGGCTTTTTAGGCATTGCTAATGTACTTAAACTTTTGAATATTAATGTAGTATTTTCATAGGACAATATTGTGAAAAATATCATAGTAAAAAATAGCCCTACCACTGAGGCTACCAGTAATTCAGGCATTATCTATAAAATTGGTTGTAAACAATTTGATTCCTTTTACATTGGACAGACGGGAAAGGATTTGCACACACGTGTAAAACAGCATCAATATTCCGTTAGAACGAGACAGTCGTCCAGTGCCCTTCATCCACTTGTCTGAGTTATCCCACTGTATTGATTGGAATAATGCTTCAATTTTGCTTCACTCAAGTAACATTGTTAACAGAAATATTTTTGAGTGCCATTATTCAACTTACAAATAATTTTAACATTAGCCAGGGCATTTTTTCGCTTGATCATGTTGTTTTGAATTCGTTCAAAACTGATTTAGACAAGAAGGGCAAAGTGCTAAAACTCTGGTAGCTTTTCCTTATAAATTTGTATGCTCCTCCTACAATTTTTATTTTTCTATTTTGTTATTTATTTCAGTGTTCCTGAGGATGTCATTAGACGAAAGCGCTTGAGCACCATTCTGTGTTTCCTTTTTCCTTCGTGGTTATTTTTATCATATATATATATATATATTATAATATATATATATACACACACACAGGGTGTACATAAAGTCAGGATCTATTTTTGTGAAGCACTTGGAAATTATATGGAATTCAATCATAAAATGATAAAGTGATAACATTTATAAAATAATTAAGAGTAGGATTCGACGTGACGACCATCAGTATCCCTGCACAGCTCAAATCGTTCCGCAGCATTTCTAAACACATTCTGGAGCATTTGCGGGGTTATGTTATCTGCAGCAGTTCGTATACGTGTACGTAAGTTTTCAAGACTCATAATCTTCGTCTGATAGACGTGCGATTTGATAGAGCCCCATGTAAAGAAATCTAAAGGGGTTAAATCTGGTGATCTCGCTGGCCAAGGTCTGTTGCTTCCGCGTCCAATCCAGCTATTTGGAAAACGTCCATTTAGATAATCCTGAACAATTTTGGCATAGTGACAAGGAGGAGCACCATGTTGATAGATGACGGTACTAACAATCCTATCCCCAATCAGCTGAGGTTCAAGGAATTGCTGCAACATGTCCAGATAAATAAGCCCCGTAACTGTAGCTTCAGCAAAGAAAAAAGGACCATAAACCTTAGATTTTGTTAAACCCATCCAGACATTAACTTTAGGTGAGTCTCTCCCAATTTTGGACGAAATCATTCGGTCTTTCATCTGCCCAAATTCGACAGTTATGGCGATTTACTTTTCCACACGTATGAAAAGTGGCTTCATCACTAAAGAGAATGTTGTCCATTAAATTATCACTCCAGATTTGTTCTACGAGATCAGCACACACAGCACTTCGTCGAGGGAAATCTTCCTCATGTAAATCATGTAAAACCTGCAAATGATAGCTTTTCTTCTGCAAATTAACTTTCAGAATTTTGTGCACAGATGACGTCGGAAGGCCGAGTCTGTGTGATGCAGCACGAACGGACGTACGTGGCTCCTCAGTAATAATTCCGCGTACTGCATTCACGGTAAGATCTGACATACACGGTCGTCCTGATCTTGCTTCATCATTTACAGATCCCGTTCATTTAAATTTGTTCACCAATTTTCGTATTGTCTTGTCTATTGGCCCCGGCTTATGAAATCTCCTTCTAAACTTCTCTCTGATGTCATTGTATTTCTTTCCCTCGATTCGCCAAATTACTATTGCCACACGCTCTTCTGTATTCATTCTTAGTAAGGGCTTCTGAAAAGAAAAATAGAAAAAAATAATTATTTCACAAAAATAGATCCTGACTTTATGTACACCCTGTATATATATTATATATATACTATATATATATATAATATATATATATATATATATATATATATATATATAATTAGGGTGCGTCACTGCATAAGGGAGAAAACCTGAAGGTGGTCCATTTCTTTCGCTCGCTTCCTCAATTAAGCCACTGAAGGAGAAAACACCACAGACAAATTTTCATTTGAGTAGCCATTTATTTAGGGGTCGCGCATCCACTACAAAGTTTGTACACTAAATACTACATATATTCTGGGATTGGTTTCCCCGTACTGATTATTTTCAGGGGAAGTAACTCTATGAAAACTATGTCTTGTTTAACACTCTTAATATTTAAAACATTACAACATATGAAGACATAATTCGTGTTTTATATTTATAAAAATACATTTTGCTAATACATTTTGTTAAGGGTGTATTGAAAAACAGATAATTTAATAAAACAAAATGTACTATAAAATACATTTCCACAAAAAACTATAAATAGCAACCACATTCCAGACCTCAGAATTAATGGTAATTCCACAACACATGTTAATCATTTCAATTTACTTTGACAAGAACTTAAACTGGAATGAACACTGTAAAATAATTGGAAACAAAACAGCTAAACTTATATATTATATTCTGGGATTGATTTCCCCATAGTACGTGAACACCGACAAAACGAAAGAAATTGACAAACAATACTCGGAAATGGCATGAAAAGAACTAAAAGCCTTCAGAAAGAAAGTATTTTTCAGCGTAGAAGGTCCTTCTTGTTTGCTGTCTTCGGGTACGCTCGCCGATGATCCTCTGCCACCTGGATCATGTATTGGAGCTGATCCTCGTGCTTGGTACGCCCCTTTGCCGTGAACTCGTGGATGAGGGCCACTCCTCTTTCAGCAGTGTCGTTAGTCACGAGGAGCTTCCCGACCCGTTCGTTCCTCAGATTGTACCCGTCTGATGTTATCTAGGCCGCAGGGGGCATTGACAAGAACGCAGTATCGATTTCAAGATGGTGGAAGATCCTCTTAGTTGTGGAGGTGAAGAAGTCCAGAAGATCTTTTGCAACGACGTCTCTTGCAACGGCCAACACACGAGGGCTGGGCTCAAGGGATCCTTCCACAGAGTTCATGTTAGAGACCATCTTGAGTTTGTCAGCACCTGCAACATCGTCGTCGAAGAGAGCGAGACCGACTGTAACTTCAGACAAGTACCATAGATGCCGACTCATCGCCTTTGTGCCGGCTTCCTTGATGATAGGATTCTCATGTTCCGCGAGTTCCTTGAGCAGCGTGAGGTCCATTCGTGCTGCTGCGGAAGCTGGCTTGGCTGTGAACCAGACGCGTAGGTAATGTTTTACGACGAAAATGCAGAAATCTCCAAGCTTTTCCCAGAGAAGTCCCATGCGGTTCGGGCCACGAGAGGAAGAAGGACGTTGCGGCCGCAAGAGTCTAACAAACTCCTCCTTGAACATCCAAATCTTCAGGGCATACATTGCCCGCGCCATCCATCGCGCACGGTGTAGAGCCCCAGGAGCGTTGAAGGTTACGGAAGAGCGTCCGCGGGAAGAGAGCCGAGAAAAACGACAGCCAATTCCAGGAACTCCTTGTAATCATCCCGCAGTTGTTGAACCTGAAGAAACTTCTGAGCAAACTGGATGGGATCATCTCGCCACGGCCGTATTCTGATTGCCATGGCTTCATCGTCCGCTGCCGTCCTGAACTTTTCCTGATTGATCTCAGGCCAGCAATTCCTGAAGTTTAGGAATAACGTGATGTCTGGACTTTTTGACTGTTCCACCAGAAGGGCAGAGAATACAGCCTCCAGGAGAACCTCCAGAATGTGGTGGCGGAAGCGAGGTGCAGAAGCTTTCGACCAAGCATCAGTTCGATCCTCGTACAAACACCAGATTTTATCCCTGTATTCACGGCCGTGGTATCGAAACACATTGACGTAATCCTGTCCTTAAGGTTCCATTCTTCCAAAACCTCCCCGATCACAGTAGCTGCTTGTTCCGCCTTCCCATCGGTGAGCTTGGGCACTGCAAGGATCTTCTCCACACCTTTTCCGGAGACCAAGATTGGCAGACGATCGATCTTCTCCTTGCCGGTCAAGTCTGACATCAATTTTCCGTCCCAATGCAGTGTCAAGGGAACTGTAGGAGAAAAGCTTTCCTTTACCTCAGCTGCCAGGGATCTTCGGTGAGCAATTCGCCTCCTCCTTATGGAACTTGCGCTTAAGGCGAATTTCCTGACATCGTGACCAAGATCAGCGGCAAAAGGAAGCAGAACATGAGTGGCTTGTCGATCACTGATCTGCGTCCTCTCCAAAGCCGAAGTCACTTTACCGCTGATACAACTGCGTGCTCTCTTCGGCAGAGGCGCTCCTCCTGTCGCCCCTCGAACTTGAGATGGACCGGGCGATTCCTCGCTCTCCGATGATGACTCCGATGCCGAAGAGGATGAGTCCTCCAGTTGGACCATCGAGGTCAATGCACCTTGCTCCTCCAATGATCGCAAACGACGCTGGTCCTCCTGCTCGAATTTCTTCCTCTTCGTCGCTTCCCGTTCACACCATCTCTTGTCCACCCAAAGCATGCTTCCAGGGCGTCCTGGCCGGCGTTGAGCGATGAGAAAATCCTTGTCCTCTTTGATTTTGATGAGGCTCAACGCGTCCGGATGTGCCACGTCGAATAGATCCTCCAAACTCATCACAAACTTCTCGCGATCTTCAACAGCCTTCCCACTGGATCTGTTTGCGCTTTTCCGCAGGCCTAGTACTCCTGGTGGAGCTGGTGAGCTTGTCGATGATCCGGTAAGCGTGATCGTTGGTATTTTCGCCTTGTCCCAGACTTCGGAAATCATGGTTGCAGTTTGTTTTATACACTTCTTGAGCTCAGGGTCCGATTTGTGTAAATAGAAAATGACTCTGAGGGACTCACCACGGCTGGGCAATTTAGTCCCAGGGAACCGTGGGATTGGTTTCCCCAACAACCAGATTTCATCAGCTAGCTTCTTCACTTCCTTAACACCTTTCGTCGCTCTTTTCATTAAGCAAACCACCTGTGGAAGAAAAGAAACCAACAATTAATAAAGAGCCTCATATAGAAAATCTTAACCCCATGTATTCCAGGGTATTTTATTAACGAAAAGAACAGCTGAGGTGAGGCCATATGACATATAAACTGATAAACCAGATCATATGGCCCCACCCCGATATAAATAGGGTTATTAATTCACTGTGCGCGACCCCTAAACATTGATATATTGAACTGATTTTTATACTGCCAGGTTTTCTCATTAAGTGGATCAAAATTGCAGGCGAGCGAACGCCTGTGACAACTTCATGTTTTTTTGACGCACCCTAATATATATATATCCGCAGGAGGTACAATCAATACTTTGTCACCTTTCCGTGTGTTTCATGAAGGGCTTGGACAAGGTATGGCAGCGATACGACGAGATTTTGCCGAAGTTCGGTCAATGTTTCCCTTAGATTTGATATAGTTGTGAGGGGAAGCTTGTTTCTCCAACTGGCGATCAAGGTGCTCCCAGACGTGCTCAATAGGATCCATATCTGTTTTTTTTTGGGCCCAAGAAAGAACGTGAAATCCCCTTTTTGCCTTTTTCAGTGGTCGTTGTGAAGTGTGACAAGTTGCACAGTCTTCTTGCAACACATTCATGTTAAACTGGAGCTTTCTTTGATTGAACAAAGGAATGAAGATGGCTATCGAAGGTGGATTTGTATGTGAGAAATTCAGACGCACCTCCATGAATTCCAGATCTATCTTCCCATTATCTCATATAGCTGCCCATACCGTAACAATAAAACCACCCTGTACTTTGGGTTAGCAGAACTCTTCATAGGCTTGATTCCATTTTCTCCACGCACATCTACCTCCATTTGATGTATACTGATGGAACGGAGATCGTCTCTGATTTCGGATGTAGTGACCCATGGTTCGGATCCCACGTAAAGCTGTTGGTTCTCTCTGTCACGTGACTTTTGCTGTTACGAAGCGAGTTAAACAGCCCTAAACATTATTACTTTTATCGTCTGAAGAAAGACAAAAAAAACTGGTGAAGTTTGTGAATAATTTCCTTCAATAAATAATTCGAATCGAATCTGCGTTGGGCTTGGAAAAATGAGGGGTTTATTAATAGTATAAAATGTAGTAGAATGTTGACATAAATAAAAAACAGAAGTTACGATTGGATAGGCATGATATCAATTCCAAGTAGGCCTCGGGTAAATCCTAGAAAAGGATACGTGACTTCTTGCACGTAAATATCCGAACAGATTTCAACTTGCTCTCACTGGAACGTGTGCGACTTTTTTTTGTGGGAATACCAGTCACGTGATGTCACACCATGAGTTCATCCAATCATCTGTTCGTAAATAATCTTAGTTTTCAAATAGTACCTAAAATATATAATTAACTAATTTAATACTGTCAAATAGGTCACACAGGTTAGTTAAATAATATAAAACGGTCAGGAGGAGCTTGCAAAACTCATCAAATGTATTTAAAGTTATTTGTAGGTTCTAGGATCAAATGAAAAAAAGAATAATGAATGTCTTTTCCAACGCGAAATGAAAACCTGAAATCTCGAGTCTGGACGGGGAATGGGAGCGTGCAAGAAGACCGGAAGATAGTCGAGAGCAGGGCACCAGAAAGAAAACTGTGGCAGTCGAGTCAGTGATTAGTCGAGAGAGAGGGAGAAGTGGTCGAGACGAAAGGAGCCACGTAAAAAACAGTAGAAGGGAGAGTCTTCGAAGGATTTCTTCGAAAGTTCGATCTAAACCAAGTCATATAGTTTTATATTTTTTTTTTTTTTGTTTCATATCTGTGACTTATAGCCTTTCTTTCCAATGTGTTTCATACTCGATGTGACTTATATGTGATTCATATAATGACCATAAGTGGATCAGTGACATTTTCAGACAAACGAATGTGTTGGGACTAGCGACGCCGTCCTTAAGGAGCTAACCTACAGTATAGTGATATTGTTTCCAGTGGGTGTGGTAAATTCTGGTTGCGTTAGCAATAATAATCAGGTCAGTGCCTCAATAAAAGATAGGCCCAAAGCCGAGACAGGGCCGTGGGTAACATCCTGTAAACTCAAGGCCTACTCTCGTATGAGATGGGCTTGCAGTAGGTGCTTCAGTAACTTCGAAACGATACAATTCCACTTATGCTGATAGGCCTTACACAGCTAGCTTAGGAATAAGCTGGCTATCGCTACCAATTCTGTAATCTTAATAACCCGATTAAAGTCCTCATTACTATTTCACAGATCTAAACGGTTGATAGTTGAAATTTATGGGCGAACACCGTTAACAAAGAATTAGAACGAATCACGAGTTCATTGTATTCAAACTTATGAAATGCTGTTGAGATGCGTGTGGTGACAAAATACAGCATTACCGATGTCGGCAAACTTTGCTTGCGCGAGAATTGGACTTCATTTGACGAATAAGGAAGGGCTCTTTTGGTTGATTTCATAAAAGCCGATTGTCTTCCTGGCTCCCCAGATACTTGGTTCTTGTTTGCAGTGCGAGATACAATCTTCATTCAGGAAAATAATACATTACATAAGGTATTATACAGAATCAAATGGCTGAATAGAACATCCCATCCCACGAGAGATTTTTATCAAGTCTTTGATATTCATTTCAGTTCTTACATTAAAAACTAAGAAAATAAATAAAATTAATACAAATAAAACGGAGGTAAACACCAAATTTGGTGGATTAATATTAAGACGATCAAAACTATATTCGATTAATTCCTGCCGAATTACAATAAAATTGAGATAATCTTAGAAATAATAGAAAATAAAGCAAAGGTAAATAGTAGCTGATTGTAATACTACTACTACTACTACCTACTACTACTAATAATAATAGATTTATTTCTATTATTGCAAATGAACAATGAGGTAATTTTATAAGAAATAAAAAAGTGCTAAGCTATTAATAAACATGGCACAGTATACAAATCGATGAATCGGTACAGAATTTAAATTCTGTACCGATTCATCGATTTGTAGTACCTGGTATTCCATACATTAAAACCAAGCTCACCCTCTCGTCTATTGTTAATTTTGCAGCCATCTCCTACCTAAAAGAAAAAAATTGTATAATAGTCAACACTGAAAATTCCTATGGTGCGCGACTTTTGTGCCACCCTGTATATTTCGTGTAATACAGTGGAAACTTTCAATAATATAATTTAAATAATTTGTGACTGCACTGATTTAAGACTGCATTTAGCATTATAGGCGTATGTAATTTTTTAATGAAAAGGACTGCAATTATTTGGTTAACATTTACAAGTGACAGTATCCTGTATTTACACACACACACATGTGCAATATCATATATATATATAATATACTTGTACACACACACACACACACACACACTTGTGTATATATGCGAACACATGGATAATAAATAATTTTGACAGTCATTTATTTGTAATATTAAATAAATGACCGTCAAATATGTTTTTAAATAAGTCATATGCAGCTGTACGGTACATCATTGGGAATTAATAAAGTATCTTTAGTGGTTTGCGAAATGAAATTAACGATGATGCTTGTTTGATATTTATGAGTATGGAATTCCATATATCTGCTCCTTTGTAAGAAAGAGCATTTCCTGTAATTTGTATTGGATTAATTTAGTTTGTGTATGAAATCATTGGGAAGCCTTGTATTATGATTATGACTAGTCTGATGCGGGATCAGACCGTTGCTCATTTACTTTGTGAATGAGCAAACTATAATTCCCTTCATTAATAATTTTGATCTTATCGATATCGATAGTTCATATAAAGCATTCAGTTTTAGGATACTCAAATCTCTGAAAATTGGAGAGGTGAGAGATTCTGTTATCATTGTTTGAGAGAGTTTATAAGCATTTTTAATGGGTTAGTTACTTCTAGCGGACTCTTTATGTAGTTCTTAGTACTACCCTATATTGTAATGCCGTATTGTAAGTGTATATGAATAAATGAATAATACAGTGTAAGGAAAGCATTTAGGGAACTGTTTTTTCAAGTTTGAATGTGTAGAAAAAAAGATATTTTCGATCTGCTATGTTGGAGACAACGTTTGAAATGTAATTTATCATCTAATTTGATGCCAAGAATTTTAACTTCATTTACTTTTGCAAGAATTTGCAGGAGAAGAGTTCTCAACTATTAATGAAGTGTGCATGATTATAGGTTTTGAGTTGTTACGATCATATACGACGATGTCAAATTCAGTAAAAGTTTGTTTGCACACATTCATTCATAGACATGTTCTAAATTGTCTGTTCATTTCATTTATCAGGGAACTGATATCGTGGTGTGTGGAAGTGAGTGTTGTATCGTGTACATATTGAATACAGTTTAATGTTGTTGACGGATAAAATTTCTTCTCATAATTTAAGAAAAGTAAGGATTCAACGATAAATCCTTGTGGGACCTCACTTTCCAGTACGGCGTATTCTGATGAAATGTATTTTTACCTGCTGAGGACGCTTAGAGATATATGATTTAAACCAATTTAGCACATTGCCTCGTGTGACATATGTTTAGTTTATCTCGTATCAAAGGCTTTCGACAGGCCAAGAAAAACTAAGATTGTATCGTTTTAGAGTTTAAGTTTTTGTAGATATTTTCTAAAAGCATGTTGTGAACGTTTTCTGTGGTGTGACCTTCCTTAAATCTAAAATGTGTTTGTTAGAATGTTGCGTTTGGTCAAGAATTTCTTGTAAAAGATTTTTTTCAAATACTTAAGGTTGGTAATACGAAGATTGGGCGGTAATTGGATGGAGAATCATTACAGTGGTGGGCACCGTTAACCAAAAAGTTAACTTCGTTAACCGCTAATCCGTTAACCAAAAAGTTAACTTCGTTAACCGTTAATCCGTTAATTCGTTAAACATGTAACGGAAGTTACCGATAAACCGTTAACGTTAACTTTTATTATAAAAAAAAATGAAAAACAATATATATATATAATTTAATTTTCCCTCTTCTTCTCGTTCTCCATTTTGTCCATGAGATGCATGTTGCCCTTCATGAAAATTAGCATATCAAAGTTTTCATCAGACAGGGATGATCTCTTGGCCCTCAGGATGTCCTTGCCCATAGAGAACAAAGTGACATGAGAATTGAAATCTTACCTGATCAGTTTTATGGTTCTTGAAATGTATCAAGGAGACTACTAATAAGGTACTCACAGACATATTATAAATATACATGACTTACTTGACAACGATTATTTTTAAATATTCACTAGCACAAACATGTTGCGCAAGAGACAGACTGCAAATGAAACGAATGTAGTTATTTGTTGTAATTGTTACATATATATTATTGAAAGTGCCTTAAAATGCTCGTGATATTTCTTGAAAGAAGTTGAAACATTCAACTCAAATGGCAAATCTTTCCGCCTGATTTTACAGTCGACCATGTTTTGCTCAAACCAATGCCATAAAAACTACCATATTTGGTAAGACACAAATTGTGGCGACGGAAACAAATATATCGCCTGATTTTGCACTGCGGAAATGGAAATTCGTTCATCACTATTAACAGTGGCGGATTAATTGCGCACCTGCTCAGCACTGAAAATAATAGAAACTTTTAAACGTTTATTTATGAATTTTTGGGGTTAACGGACTTGAGTTAACGGAAGTTAAATGTAACGGAAGTTAATTAGTCCGATAATGATTTTCAAAGTTAACTTAAAAGTTAAATCGTTAACGAAAAAGTTAACTTCGTTAATTAACGATTAACGGATTAACGGTTTGTGCCCAGCTTTGAGAATCAAGACTACCTGATTTAGATATTGGTCAAACACTGGCTATCTTCAGATAATCAGACACACCTTGTACTCGTTCATAAGTCTTGTGAGTGGAGTTATTGTATCATATATTAGTTTATACATTTTCACTGGAATTAAATTGATAGCTGCTTTTTTATTAAGTTTTTCAATGTGGCTGAGGTTTGATAGAATTGGTTCAAAGAAGAAAATATTTTGCGAATTTGCTAGTAGTAACTGTCTGAATACGGAATGGCTGATACCGTACTGCTTCTTACTTTTGAAAATAAACTGTTCAATAAATTAGCTATATTTTTGGAATCACTGTAGAAAATTTCCGTTCTGTGATAGCGAAGATAGGGGATTTGTCGGGTTTTCTTTTTACGTTAACTAAAACCTTTAAAGTTTTCCAGTCATATTGGGTTAGAGACATTTGTTAATTTTAGAACAATAATGATCCGCTTTTGCGGTTTTTATGAGTCAATTAAGTCTGTTACAATAATTTATATATTTCGTCATGATATTCTTCTATAATTCATAGAGAAAATGTTTACGTTTTATGCTTACGATGAAAGCTCGAGTAATCCATTGGTTGTTGTAATTATTATTTTTATATGCAGGTTTCGCTTTGATAGGAAAATTAGCATCAAATATATCCATTAGTGTGTTTGAAAATGTCTGAAATTTTATGTCTACGTCACTATCTAAAATTCTTTGACTACCTCACTTCCAAAGTGGAATACATTCTATCCCATTCTCCTTTTGCTGAAATACTGTATTCATTTTAGGTGATTTCAATGTTCACCACCACCTTTGGCTTTCCTCCCATTTCACAAACAACCCTGGTGAACCAGCCTACAAATTTTCTATCTTGAATGACGTAGAGCAGATTGTAGAGCACTCTATTCGTATCCTCGATCGCTTTGGAAACAGACCCAACATTCTGGATTTATTTCTTGCCTCTCATCCTTCTTACTCTGTGAAACGTTTTGCTCCGTTGGGCTCCTCTGACCACAATCTTATATTTGTATCCTGTCCTATCGCTCAAATTTGGCCTTTGTATCCTCCCAAGAGGAGACGCGTTTGGCACTTCATCGCCGCTAATTGGGAGGCCCTTAGGCAGTACTTCTATGATTTCCATGGAATGATTACTACTTCCGTGGCCGGGGCCCCTCCGAGTGTGTTAAGCGTATCGCGGAAGTTATTCTCCCGGGCATGGAGGTGTACATTCCATACTCTATTCTAATAATGCAAAAAAACCTTGGTTTACTTTATTTCAGAAGGTACCGTCGCCATCCAACTCCTGACTTTCACTCAGCTTATATTTCTGCCCGGAATCGTGCGAAATCTGTTCTTCAACTTGCCAAAAGTTCCTTCATCAGACAAAAATATGAAAACCTATCCAATTCTAATTCTTATCACTCTTTCTGGCATCTATCCCAAAGCTGAACTCTTCGCTCAAACTTTCGCTTCCAACTCAACCCTGGACGATTTCGGTGCCGTTCCTCCATCCCCTCCTCCTCCCTCCGACTTGATTATGCTTGAAATTAGAATCTCCTTCAAAGATGTTTCTTCTGCTCTATTTGGGCTCAACTCTAGGAAGGCGTACACCAGGATTGTTGGAAGGGGGCGTTTTCCCAAGTTAAACAGAAAATGAACATGAATCAAAATTAATTCGCAACAACTAATATCACGTCTGCATAGTAAGCACCAACCCTAGTGACTAACACTGGTGACAAATGATGGGAAGACTGATCTTTAAAAAATATTTTTAGTATTTGTTATTTGATTTATCCCTTGAGCAGGAGGGGGGGGGGGTCGAGCAACCAAAAAACCCCTCTGGATACGGTCCTGATGGTGTTCCTCCTGTTGTTCTCAAGAACTGTGCTGACACCCTACCTTTGCAAACTTTTTCGTCTTTGTCTTTCATCTGGTACTTTTCCTTCCTGCTGGAAGTTCGCTTTCATTCAGCCTGCCCCAAAGAAGGGTGACCGCTCTCAACCCTCCAACTATCGTCCACTTGCTTTTATTTCTTGTCTTTCTGAAGTTTTTTAATCTATCCTTAATAGGAAGATTCTTAAACACAATCACATACCATCTTCACACAATCTTCTTTCAGATCGTCAAATTGGTTTCCGAAGGGACGCTCTACTGGCGATCTTCTTGCATATCTCTCTGAAATCTTGGTCATCTTCCTTTCGGAATTTCGGCGAAACCTTTGCTATTGCGCTTGACATATCAAAAGCTTTTGATAGAGTCTGGCACAAATCTTTAATCTCCAAACTGCCCTCCTTCGGTTTCTATACTTCTGTCTGTGCCTTCATATCTAATTTCCTTTCTGGCCGATTTATAGCTGCGGATGTAGATAGCTACTGTTCTTCTCCGAAAGTCTAATGGTGGTGTTCCTCATGGCTCTGCCCTGTCACTTACTCTTTTCCTTTTACTTATCAATGATCTATAAATCGCACTTCCTGTCCTATCTACTGCTACGCCGATGATACAGAGAAAAGTTTGTGGCTTTCAATGCCTCAAAAGCTCAGTTCCTCCATCTATTTACTCGTCACAATCTTCCACATGACTATCCCTTTATCTTCAACAATACACAACTCAATCCTTCCTCTTCTCTTAACATTCTTGGCGGTTCCTTTTCTCGTGATCTTTCCTAGAAATATCACATATACTCTCTCTAAAACAGCTTCTAAGAGGTTAGGTGTGCTGTACCGGCTCCGCAGTTTCTTCAACCCCATTCAGTTGCTGTGTGTGAAAAAACTAAATAAGGCTATGGGTTGATTGTCTGTTACCCTCATCCGTTGGAAATTTCCAGCAGATTACAGTGGAGAGTTAACGACAAAAGCCCTACGTTTTTTCGTTAGAGAGTTATGTATATGTAGGTCTTCAAAGGACCTCTTTATGTTTATTTGCCTTCGGTATTTGCGCTGCTTAATGGTAAAGAAACGAATTGCCTTACCTTAATTTGGAAAACGTCCATTTAGATAATCCTGAACAATTTTGGCATAGTGACAAGGAGCACCATCATGTTGATAGACGACGGTACTAACAATCCTATCCCCGTCGTCTATGAACATGATGGTGCTCCTTGTCACTATGCCAAAATTGTTCAGGATTATCTAAATGGACGTTTTCCAAATCGCTGGATCGGACGCGGAAGCAACAGACCTTGCTTGGCCAGCGAGATCACCAGATTTAACCCCTTTAGATTTCTTTGCATGGGGCTTTATCAAATCGCACGTCTATCAGACGAAGATTACGAGTCTTGAAAACTTACGTACACGTATGCGAACTGCTGCAGATAACATAACCTCGCAAATGCTCCAGAATGTGTTTAGAAATGCTGCGGAACGATTTGAGCTGTGCAGGGATACTGATGGTCGTCACGTCGAATCCTACTCTTCATTATTTAAAAAATGTTACCACTTTATCATTTTATGATTGAATTCCATATAATTTCCAAGTGCTTCACAAAAATAGATCCTGACTTTATGTACACCCTGTATTAGTTAAACATGATTTATTTCTATGAAACCCATTTTGGCTTTGTTTAAGATTATTGTTTCCAAGACGCTCGACTATACGATCTCGAATAACTTATTCCAAAAACTTCCCAACAATAGAAGTTAGACTAATAGGCTTATAATTCCCCTCTTCTTGATTATCCCCACTTTTTAAAGATTGGAATTACATTAGGTATTTTAAGAGGCAAAGGAACAACCCCCTGCGATAAGGATTTATTAAAAATTTGAACTAAAGGATCAAGTATTTCATACGTTAACTATTGTAGGTGCTTTGGGTAAAAATGGTCTGGACTTCGCGATTTATTAATTTTTAATTTCTTCATATATTGAGCAATCTCTTCAGTGTAAACAGTTATGCCAGTAAGCAATGAAATCCACATTTAGGTCACTGAATAAAAGATGTAACCTCAACCGTAAAAACTGATGTAAAAAAATTATTTAAAATATTGCTACCCGAGTGACGGTGACCCATGACTCCAGATTCCTGGGATCTTGGGAGCATTGCTCCAGTAAATTTGACCATGAGAAAAAGTAAATTTGGGTTTGGGTTTTGTTCATCCGCTAGACGTTATGCAATTTTTTTGCGTATACGTTCTTGTACAAACCAATTTTTTTAAATTACAAATTTAGTTATTTTAAGTTTAGTTGGTAATTCCATATTTAACAATTATTTTTATTTTTTGTTAAGCTTCAATGTTTTGATAATTAAAATTTTATTAAAACGTATATTTTTTTAATATAAAATTATCAGGATTGGACTATGTTCCATTGATCTCGGCCAGGTTTGATAAATTGGCCAGATAATTACTTGTGCGGTTTTAAGTAATCCACCATGACTCTAGAATTGAAAAGTTTAGTTAAGTTTAAACTTACTTTTACTTACTTTAACTTACCTACTTTTACTTACTCTTCCTTACTTTTTACTAAGTTTAAAGCACTTACTTTTACTTACTTTCATTGTACTATATTTACTTACTTTTACTCACTTTTACCATACTATATTTACTAACTTTTACTTATTTTGTATTTTTTCAGGTAGTCAATAATCAATAATGGATCCTAATATTGATGAAGTTGGAGAGAAAAGTGAGGGTGTTAAAAGGGGTTACTTTTGTGGTCAATGCAAGAACAAATATTCAAAGAAGCAAAACTGGGAGGAACATTTTAATTCCAAAAAAAATATTTGTTACAATACAAGAGGTCCCAGAGTTTGGGCCCACAGCTTAGATATTGCAGTAAAGAAATACCAGGATGAAGTGCAGCAAAGAGATACGGCAAAGCAGTCATTTAGTTTGTTCACAAAATGTGCTAGTGCTAGACCTCAGAAAAATGAACCAACTTCATCAACTGCTAATCTAGAAAATGAAACTTTTTCACTAGATGTTTCACAGACTGAAGAAAGTGCTTCTCCTCCACCTAAGAAACAAAAGGTAAGTGAGGAATCTGCGCATCAGACTAACAAAACTGCTTTAGAGGAATTTGAAAATTCCCAAATCCAGAAGACATTGAATGCAATTTTGCGCCTAACAAAAGAAACTCACCAAGCTGTTGTGGTTAATAAAGAGAAGAGTCAAAATATGCCTTCAAGTTCAAGTGTTGCATCAAAATCTAATAAAGCAAAAAGCAACAAATTTGACATTTCCATAGCCCATTTAAGCAAGTGTAAATCAATACAAGAAATCCTGAACAATGATTTGATCAAATCTACATTCAAATTGGTGGAAAAGAAGGATCTAGGGCATGCTGATGATTCATTTTCAGTACCAAGTGATATAATGGAAAACTGCAAATAGTGACACTAATATGCCTGATGTAGATATAGCTGTTGAGGATGAAGATGATGATAATCAAGAAGATATTGATGATGCTTCTGATGATAAAATGTTTACATTATATTGCATAGCTTGCACAGACCCCAAAGCATGTGCTTCAGACAAACATTCTAACATAAAAGGTTACTTCAATGTTAAAGATTTAACCTATGTATGCAAACAAGGAGAAAATCAAGAGAGATGGTTTAGAAATCTGAAATCCCACCTGAAGAGACATTTAATTAAACTTCAGCATCATCAAAGAGCTGCTGTTTATGAAGTGATGAAAACATCTCGGAACACTACTAAACGCATAGAAGACTTATGTGGTGTAAGGGGAAGGGTGTAAGGGGGAAAAAAGTAAATTCAGAGCTGTGCTCCAGTAAATTTTTTCAAATCTGGAGTCATGCCCGAGTCTACCAGTGTCCCAATATTGTCCCCCTCAATGGATTTCTGTTACTAACATAATCGTGCAACTTTTTCGGGTTCATACATTCGCGAGCTATTTGAACTTCAAATTCGCATTTAGCACTTCTAATTAAAGGTTTAACACTTCTACATAATTGTATACAAGCATTAAAGTGCTGCCCTTTTTATAACTCTTGTAGGCTACATTTCTATCTGCGATTGCTTTTTCTATATTTCTATTCCACCATTTCGGTTGCGCATTGAATTTACTGTACCTCTCTTAACTTTCTTCGGTACACGACGCTTGTCTAAATTTACGAATAGATTCTTGAACTTATCCCACATGCTGCGAACACTATCTGCCACGAACAGTTCATCCCAGTTTAATAAACTTGATGAAGCTCTTAAAATCATCGAAATTTGTTCTCCTAAAATCAGGCACATTCCATTTAATTCTCAAGAAGTTTTAACATTAACCGGAAAATGCATCATGCTTTGATGGCTATTCCGTAAACTTTTCCCGACGTCTACAGTACATTCTGAACTACAGGGTGGGCGGAAAGTAGCTCCCTATTTTGGATTGGTAAAAAAATACGTATATTATCCATTTATTTCAGACGAAATAATATGAAAAGGTAGGCATACATGGTAGGTTTTCTCTAAAATTCAATGTGGGCTCCAACTCTTTCCACCAGCTTCTGGAGCCGCCCAGGAATGGCGTCCACTGACTTTAGCAGGAACTCCGGCGGGATGGAGGACATGACTTCCCGAATTCGGTCCTCCAGTTCTTCCAATGTCCTCGGTTTGGTGCGGTAGACTTCTTCCTTTACCCACCCCCAAAGAAAGAAGTCGCACGGTGTCAAGTCGGGGCTCCTGGCTGGCCATTGATGTGGACCACGACGACCCATCCAACGCCCAGGGAAGTGGGCATCCAGCCACTCACGGACAACAAGAGCGAAGTGCGGAGGGGCGCCATCTTGCATAAATATCAGATCGTCGATGTTCTCCCATATGCTGACAACCGGCCAGACCTCGTTTCGCAACATAGCAAGGTACCGCTCAGCATTCATGGTGTTGCGCAGAAGGAACGGGCCCACAACCTGATCTGAGGTCATACCACACCACACCGTTACACTGAACCGATTCTGCCGTTTTTCAGCGGTAACCGTGCGACTTCTTTCTTTGGGGGTGGGTAAAGGAAGAAGTCTACCGCACCAAACCGAGGACATTGGAAGAACTGGAGGACCGAATTCGGGAAGTCATGTCCTCCATCCCGCCGGAGTTCCTGCTAAAGTCAGTGGACGCCATTCCTGGGCGGCTCCAGAAGCTGGTGGAAAGAGTTGGAGCCCACATTGAATTTTAGAGAAAACCTACCATGTATGCCTACCTTTTCATATTATTTCGTCTGAAATAAATGGATAATATACGTATTTTTTTACCAATCCAAAATAGGGAGCTACTTTCCGCCCACCCTGTATATATTATCATTAGTTGTTAAAACTAAGTCTGAAATATTCCCACCGTGGGTGGATTCGAATACGTTTTGAAAAACAAACATCTTGTAAAAAATCTGGGTGCTTTCCTGTTAACGGGAATACCCAACCGCCCGCCATCATCTAGAGCAGGGGTGGGGAAACCCTCGCCCGCCGGCGAAATTTCGCCCACGAGCTAATTTCAATTCGCCCGCTTAGGTATTTATTATTTACTAAAAATTATTTATTTACAGCCCAGCAAATAGCTTTTTAAAATACATCTCTCGTAAAAAAATCTATAATATATCTTATGATCCAAATATTGAAATAATTATGTACAACGTAGGTATTTGGCAACTTTTAGCTGACGCGCAGAGGCAGCGAATCAACTTGTTGCTATACCCCAGACCTCAGTTTTAATTATAGGTTTTGAGCGGGCACAGTGATTAACTAGTTGGCGGTTTAATTTAAATTTTTAATTAAAATACCCATATTATAATGGCAAGTTGTAGGAAAAAACGGAAAACTGGTGCTGGTGAAAGTGATGCATTTTGTGAAAAATGGACGGAATTATATTTTTCGCTGAAATGAATGAGAAGTGCATTTGTCTTATTTGCAACGAATTTGTTGCCGTTTTTAAGAAGTACAATCTTGAGCGCCATTATTTAAGCAAGCATAAGAAATATGAAAATTTAAAAGGAGCAGAGCGTTTAGACAAGTTAACATCCTTAAAAGAAAATTTGGTTAAAAGGCAATCTCTTTTTAAAAAGCCTATTCAGGAAAAGGCATCTGTAACTCAAACCAGTTATGCATTGTCTGAACAAATTGCAAAAAAACTAAAGCCGCATAATGAAGGTGAGTTTGTAAAAGATTGCATCATTACTGCCGTTGGAATTTTATGGCCAGAAAAACTCAATTTGTTTGAAAAAATTAGCTTATCGAGAAGGACCGTTTCTGACCGTATTAAAGAAATGGCTGAGGATATTCGAACTTCTTTAAAAACAGACGCAGCAGAATTTGTGTTTTATTCAATAGCTGTCGATGAGACTACTGATTTATCAAATACTGCACAGCTAGCTACATTTATACGTGGAATAACTGCAGACTTTAAGATACGAGAAGAATTACTTGCCTTAAAATCAATGCATGGGACAACCAGAGGAGAAGATCTATTTGAAATGGTCAACTCAGTATTAAATGATTTCAATCTACCTTATGAAAAGCTGAGCGGTGTCGCTACAGACGGTGCACCATCCATGGTAGGCTGTGAAAAAGGACTCGTAACTCGGATTAAGAAAGAATTTGAGAAACGTCAATTAAACCCAAATACTTTAATTGTGTGCCACTGTTTCATTCATCAGCAAAATTTATGTGCACATTCTCTTAAGATGGACAACATAATGAAAGTTGTGACAAAATCTGTTAATTTTATAAAAAGTAAAGGGTTGAACAACAGAGTGTTCAAAATTTTTGCATGACCTTGAAGCTGAATATGGTGACCTATTGTACCATTGTGAAGTTCGATGGCTAAGTAAAGCTCAAATGCTTCAGCGCTTTTATGAACTGAGAGATGAAGTGAGACTCTTTATGGACGTTAAGGGTGCCCCCATTAAAGAATTGGAGGACCAAAAGTTTCTAAGTGATTTGGCATTTTTAGTAGATATAACTAGTCATTTAAATAATCTAAATTTAAAATTGCAAAGGCCCAATCAGCTAAGTACCTCTTTGCCCACCCATATCAGGAGCTTTGAATCGATGCTTTTCAATTATTTGTGACCCAACTGAAAAGGAACTGCTTTATACATTTTCCAAAGTTGAGAGAACAAAATCCAAAATCGACAGTTGAGTACGTTGACGAGTGTTTAAGTCTTTTGGATCAATTTCAAAATAGATTTGAAGATTTGAAAAATCATAGAATTGAGCTAAGAATATGCGAAACCCCTTTTGACGTAATGCCTGATGAAGCTCCGGAATCCTTGCAATTGGAAATAATTGATTTACATTCTGATAATACTTTGAAATCAAAATATAACAGTGAGCCTATTTTGGAATTTTACAAATGTGTTAATTTTGAGAAATTTCCTTTTCTGAGAAACAATGCTTTGAAAATAGCTTCACAAGTTTCTACAACTTATCAATGCGAGCAGTTTTTCTCAAAATTAAATTTGGCAGAGAGTCGTTTACGTACACGACTTACAGACGAAAATCTTGCTAACCAACTCCAAGTTGCGTCTCATCAATGCCAAGTAATATTTCCAAACTTTCACAGGAAAAGCAGTACCATCCTTCTCACTAAAAAATTGAAAGGTAAGATTCATCAAATTAAAAAAATATGCCCTTATGATTACTTTTTATTGCTTCAAAGTTATAAAAATAAACTATATATATATATCCTGGTATTTTTAAATTAGTCTTTGCTTGAGAGTTACATATCTACGAAATTGCTATTTAAAGGTAACTATTTTGATGACATTGATGTGCGTTCACAAATAGATGTATTGTAAATTATATAAGGCTTATATATATAAGCTTAAAATTTGCCAGACGCCCGCGGAGGTGTTTATGTTATCGATTTTCGCCCTTGGTACTGAAAAGTTTCCCCACCCCTGATCTAGAGTCTAGACTCGTATCTTGCGGAATTCATGTGGCGACAACGTACCGAAAGCAGCGACGTTTTTTCTGCGATTTTAGATGGCCTAAGGACATTTTGGCCCCCTACCAACTGATTATCGCTTACATATTAGCTAATTTCATTTAAATGATTAATAAATTCGGTACTTACGTATTATCGGGATTACCAAACTGTTTATGATGTATTTTTGCTCTCGTCATTTTCGTCTAAACTAACGAAAATATCATAACTTAACCTAACCAATTATCAAAGGCGTACAGTAGGGCGGATCGAAAATGAGGTTTTTAAACCTTTTTTTCGACATTCAAATATGGCTAGTGCGGAAAATATGTGGGTGCTATAGATAATGACTGTGCATAAATATTAGTCCTGCGAAATTATATCTTCAGGTGCCACAAAGCCGTCGAAAAAAGTGAAATATAATGATTTTCTTATATTCTGCATTAGTACAATAACTGAAACTTACTTGTTATTATTATATATTAAGTGTTCCAATTACCAAAATAGTTACTGAATTACGCAGCTCTTAGTTTATTTAGATCAATGTTCTTTTGATTAATGATCTAAATAATCCAGAACTCACCACGAGGAGGTGACTGCGTGTCGAGCTCCACCCATGCCCTCCCAACCACCCATCCTTGCGCATGTTTTTTTCTATTAACGTTTTATTTAAACTTTATATTCAGCTTTACTTTCGAATGATGGCATTTTTTTACGTGACTGAAGTGTTGATCTTTGAAGCCATCTCGCGCGTTCAATCCAAATACTTTTGATGATGCTTCAGTCACTAATTTTACCATTCTTTCTACTACTTGTGTATGACAAGGGAATTTCTCGAATGGAGGGGTACTCTTGTTTTCTATGAATTCTTCAATCTCATTTTCTGTCAGGTGTCTTGTCACAGGTGGTTCAGTGACAATGCATTTTTGCCAATTAATTAAATCAGTATAATCAGTAGCTTCAAATTGAATAACAGGTACTGTGAAACGCCTCACAACTTTTTCCTTGTTTGTTTGCCTTGCTTTCTTTATTCGCCTCCACGCTAATTCTCTTATGGCGCTGCGGTCATCATGAATCATTGATGCTAGAATATTTTCTGGATTTGCAAAAAATGCATTTCTTTGTATGACAGGGTTTACAATATCCTTTACTTCGTCATTCAGTGTTCTTGTTAGTTCAATAGTTTTGAAAACATGTTTTGAGCCATTGACAAAAGACGTACTTTGCTTAATAGAAAACCACATTGGGATGTAGACCTTCATTATAAAAGAAGCAATGTTCATGAGGTTCTCAGATGGACTTACAGTTGAAACGTATAGACGAAGCAAACGATTTGCTGTAGTCAGCCATCGTGAATGTGCCATTTTGCCTGGACTACGATGAGCAAGATCTGGAGAGCAATATCCCTTTGTTATGGCCTGATGAATATCAATTAGATATTTTTGGTCGGTGCTAAGATCTTCACAGTCTACAGTTGGTTCCTCAGCATCAATCCTTTCAAACTCGACAATAGGAAGACTCTCACAGTTCTCTAATTCCCTGCCAATAGGACCGGTGAATCCGCGGGGGCCAGATGTTTTTCCATCCAGCTTTGCAACTAAATGGCGTAATGGCAATTCATTGGCATGGAGCTGGCACACTAAATGTTGAACTGGCTTCTTCAGCTTCAATTCTATAAGCCTTATAACGCCTCCCTTTTCTCCAGTGTTGACTGCTGCACCATCGCAGCCAATGGCAACAAGGTTTTCCAGGTTCATGTCATTATTTCCAATATACTCAAACATTCCTTTACATATTTCTTCAGCTGATCCAGAATTCACAGAATAATGGCCCAAATAATCTGAACCAGGTTCTCTCACTAAAGTGATATGTTCTTCTGTTACCTTCTTCTGATATACTTTGGACTCTTTTTTTTCTTGGAAGAGTGTAGAATCTTTTCGACCATCAAAATAGATTCCTCTGATTGGGACCTGATTTTGATCTTTCATAATTTCTGATCTCTTCTTTTGTCTTTCTCTTCTGATTTTACTCCTATCCACTACTTCAGATGTATTGTCAATAGAAACTTCTCCAATATCTTGCAATACTGCACTAACAATGAATGCTGCAGCTCGATCTGAAACTGCAGTCCTGTCACAAGCAGTAGCCACTGAAGGTAGATTTGTAGTTTTCCTTTTCTTGAATAATTGTTCTTCAGGTTGTTCGAGCTTTCTCTTCGAGCTAACTGGCTCTGGAAATGTATCGTCTGATATTTCGCCAGATTCACTTTCACTATTTGATGTCGATGATGATAATTCAACATTTGTATCCTGCAATTTCTCCTGTGAAGATTCTTTGGTGAGCCTCACAGCTTCTTTTTGCTTTCTTAGCAACGTAGATGCTTTTTTCTTTGAGAGTGTAATATCTACTCTATCAATAAACAGTTTTCTTTCACTCCTTTGATCTAAGAGGAACGTCACTTCTTCCTTTGGAACCGTTTTTTCTTTGGGACAAGAACATTGTGTTAGTACTTTGCACTTGCACGCTGCAATGTCAAAAAGTTTCGTGTGTGCTTCTTTTTTGAACATATCAATCTTTGCTTTGTAAGCTTCAGAATTTTTTCTGCTTTGGGATGGCTTCATAATGACACGATACTTTTCGTGGTAGCTTCTGAACATTGTTTCAATTCACCTGTCTGACAGAATTGGGACGGAAGCACTTTCCCAAATTGTTTTCAATTTATCAACAACTTGTTCTAATATTTGAGATATTGAAGGATCTTTATTAGTATTCTGTTTCAAATCGTTTCTTACAAACAAGTAATATTTAAAAACTCCTTCGTATGTAGGAAGATTCCTGTGCCACAAATCTTCCCCCATACCAAACATGGGGCACTCAGTTGAGGCCCTGGTTGATTTTGCACAAACTCGAGACATTTTGAAAGTATACAAATCTGAAAAAGAAAGAGCTAATATCAATTATACGTTAATTTCAGTTAATAGTACATGGCAAACTTAGGGCAACACAATACAGAAATGCAAAATATATAAGAAATATAGTTTAGACTATCTGAGTAACGCCAACAACAGAACACCCACCTGCTACGAGAGCGACAGCTACACTGAACCGAGGTACTCACGTGACAGCTGAGTGAGCTGACTATAGAAAACTGTTTTTAGAGAATAGAAACTTTTTTTAAAGGTTGACTGAGCTATTTTTATACAAGTGTGAATAAATTCTTGTCTATTGTGCATCGTGGACTCTTCTGTAATTATTGGTTAAAATCTGCTTTTTTCAATTTTTTTCAATATTGAAGGTCATTGTGGCACCTGAAGATATTAATGTTATGATTTTAAATTTATACCAGCTTATTTCCTCACTACTCCACACATTTTCCATACTAGCCAATTTGAAAATTCGAAAAATGAGTTTTTCACTCCGCCCTAGCGTACAGTTGACCTAACTGGGCATTCAGTTGACCTAACCGGGCATTTTCCGTTATATTAACCTGTTAGGTTAATTCAATGCCCGGTTAGGTCAATTGAATGCCCGGTTAGGTCAACTGTACGCCCTTGATGACTGGTTAGGTTAAGTTGTGATATTTTCGTTAGTTTAAACGAAAATGACGAGAGCAAAAATACATAACAAACAGTTTGGTGGCGGGCAGTTGGGTATTCCCGTTAACAGGAAAGCACCAAAATCTGTGAACCGCATATCCACAGCATCGCTATTTAAGGTGGTGAAATTAATGTTTGGGCACTCAGAATGGGCAGTTAAAGTCCTCGAGAATAATTGATTCCTTATTCGTAACTGTTCTACTTTAAAATGTTAAAATACGTATCCACGTTTGATTCTATTCCTTGTGAAGTAGACCTATATACAACCTCAATATTAAAGACCAAGTTATATTTGCTAATTTGTGAAATAATTAATATCTAACTAGTCACTGTCATTAACCATTTTTTGAATTGGATGAACATTTTCTCTACAATATAAGAGTACACCCCCCCCCCCCGCAATTTTACCCCCTTCTTATCCTTCTTATGAAGTTTATGACCTTCAACATAATAATATTCACTTATAAAATTCTCTCTCTCTCTCTCTCTCTCTCTCTCTCTCTCTCTCTCTCTCTCTCTCCATTTTTAATCCATGATTCAGTTATTGACGATTGGTTAGGTTAATTAAGTCGTAATATTTTCGTTAGTTTTAACAAAAATATCACGACTAAACTTAACCAATCGTCAAGGGCGATTGATACTGGGGCCTTTAGTCTTCAGATGTTTTCGGTTATACTCCCGCAATTTTAATATTTTTATTTCAAGGCATGAATTGGCGAATCTCAGTTTTAGGGGCCACCCATCTATTTCATTAATAAGAAAAATAAATGTAACTATATTTAAAACCAAGTTTTATATATATATATATTGACGATTGGTTAGGTTAAGTCGTAATATTTTCGTTAGTTTTAACGAAAATATCACGACTAAACCTAACCTAAGCTAATTGAAAGAAATTTTACATTTTGTTTAATTTTTATTGTTAGTTTCTTATTAATGCAATAGATGGGGGATTGGGGGCCCTTAAAACTGAGGTCCGCCCATGAATTTCATAATTACTTCTAAAAATATATTAATAAGCATAATAAGCAACTTACCATTTTGGGGGATATAACGGAAAAGTACCTAGTTTAGTTTTTAATGCGAGTTGTGTCCCGAATAAGTTTGACGAATTTAAAGATTCAGTTCATACTGATATATATATATATATATATATATATATATATATATAAAACAACGAAAATATCACGACTAAACCTAACCAATCGTCAAAGACGATTGACATTGGGTTTATTAAAATTGCGGGGTATAACGGAAAAGTACCCTAAACTATTATCTACGTTACTATTCGTTCCTCTATTCACGTTTAGTTCTCATGAGCGCGACGAGTTGCATTTCATAAATGGGAAAGAACTACGTTCTTGTCTACTTTTTACATAAATCCTACACACCTTTTTATGAATCCCGAGTCGCGCATTACCTATTTCATTCAAATGAGAGCCATCTTGAATGAACAGATATCCGCCAAATTAAAATCTAACCAAAAGTGGTACTTACGTATTAACGGGGTGCCACCACATATTGATGATTGGTTAGGTTAAGTTGTAATATTTTCGTTAGTTGAAAATTTCTAATACATCATATTTTTTAAATAGCAATATTTTTTTAAATATTTACAATGATTTATATTTCAAATATTTACAATGATTAATACATGTTACCGGATCATCTTCACTTTTTGGTAGATCCCAAATTTTCGTCATGAATAAGCCTAAAATTTTTTTTTTTTTCAGAAAATTGTATAAAAAAATACTTAAAAAAATATTGCTATTTAAAAAATATGATGTATTAGAAATTTTCAACTAACGAAAATATTACAACTTAACCTAACCAATCATCAATATGTGGTGGCACCCCGTTAATACGTAAGTACCCCAAAAGTTAACCAATTCTACCCCTTCGAAGACGCACGTCGCTTCTAATTTAGTATTGAAGTAAATAACTGTACTTAATAATTTATTACTGTCGTTAATTCTCGGGAAGAATCCCAGAAATTAGGACGTTATTCGACTTACCTTTCAAAGATTTGACCAAACTTCGGCATTTATCTAACAAATCTTCTGTCTTATTACTGAAAATATACAAATCGTTCTCTCCACCGTGAGAAATTATAATCGGATTTTCAGCTTAACTTTAAATCCTTTACCTTGCGTTCTATTCTATCTATTTTACCGCTTGGACGCATATTCTCTCGTTTTGCTTTATTTCTTAAACAAAATTCGTTATCCATGTGCTTAACAACGAATGATCCTAATACCATCACTTCATTTTCGTTACCTGTATTTTCTAATAGACTAAATAGATTTTGACAATACAACTGAAAACTATGTGATGCCTTTTGGCACCGTTTCTAACGAAAGTAAAATTATCAGTAATTGAATTTCTATTCGATTGAATGCTATAGGCAATTTTAGCTCCCTTTGGGTCACTTTTTTTTGTACGTTATCCTGCGTTAGTTTAATACGTTCGTTTAAATTACATATACGCAATTCGAAGAACTATTAGTCTAAGTTCCCTTTAAATTATCTCTATACTTGAAACCATTTTGCTAATTACACCTAAGATTTTTTTGGTGTCAACATTAATTCTTTTAATTACATTATCTTCAAATTTTGAACCAAATTCTTTCAAAAATTTTTTTTTAGAAATTTACTTTTTTAACTCCTGAAACTGTTAATCAACATATAATTAAATACAAAATTTACAAATACTATTCTCGTTTATATGCTCACTACTATACATATATATCTCGGGGTAAACTCAAAGGTACACACCGCGCATTTGTAATTTTAAACTGCATTTTTACCATAAACTGTGAAATAAATATTTATTCCACATTATTCAACAACTTCAGAATATTAAACACCGATTAGAGAGACAAAATTTCTTGTGTAAATATAAATTCTGAATAAACACTGTCCAAATATCTGGATCAATGAAAGAAAGACACCCCGAAAACGGGTCAGGGGTGGCTTTCTTTCATTGACACAATTCGGGGGTGGCATTCTTTCATTGACACAATTCGGGGGTGGCATTCTTTCATTGACACAATTCGGGGGTGGCATTGTTTACTAGAAACTTTTGGGGATGGCTTTCTTTCATTGATCCAAATATCTTCGAATATATATGAAATCAACAAGAGCTTCGACAGAAGTGTCTTTAGAGCAGGGTTGCGGGAGGGAAAATGGGTAACGAGAGAGAAAGAGAGAGAGAGACAAGTGCGCAGCGGGTTGTGTCAGCTTTCGACAGACAAAAGGCAGCGGAATGCAATCTGAAAAGCATTAAACTGATGAAAACTGATTAATTATATCACTGGGATGCAACATATCTGATGCTTCAACATACATAACTGTTTTTATCAATTCAGATGTGCTGAATCAAAAAATCGCACCCATTTTTTCTTATCACGTACAGTTTTCTGGCAAATACCTATCACCCATTTTATATGGGTGGTATATAGACAATTAAACATACACCCAATTATGCAATATATGTGTACAATATATACATAGAATGATTTATTCATTATATTTCTCTCTTTTCCCTGAAGATGTGAATATATCACGAAAGCGCTCGGATTTCGTGTTTCTTTTTCCTTTTCCCTGTGGTTGTTTGCTTACATATATATATATAATAACCAGGCTACTGGTATAAAAAGAAATGATAATGATCTCACTATATTAATTCCAAACGTTTCGTGAGTGAGGAACGAGGAGAAAGGTTCCACCAGGATATCAAAACTATGGCAAAAAGATACCAAGGAAGGTGCAATGTCAACATGATGGCAGATTACTGCTGGTCTCTGAAACGAGAAGGCTCGGAAGAAATGCAACACAAGAAGCGAGCTAAAAAACGACGATTTTCTCCTACTGATTACTCATAATTGATCTATTATGTATCAATTAAGTATCAAAGATGAATTTACTTTGAAATGTACTGTCTTTGTATTTCTTATAATTTTGTACTTTTGGAAATGTAGTTGTTTAATACATACTATTAATATATCTGACTTATGTTTTCTGAAAAACCCTGACATGATACATAAAAATGGTTGAGAAATTTGAAATGAGCATGGCAAAATTGTATAAGATCACGTAATAGAAATAAAATATCTCGTACTTTGGTTTGAAAGGCAGACTTATGAATTATGACACTATGCAACAAAGTTTTGGAAAATTTGTGTTTATCTTATTTTTTTTGGTGTTTCTTTATGTTTTTGGGTGCGCTGAATTAAAAAATCGCTTTAGTTTTCTCGTGAAAACACTAGTTTCTTCTGAAAACCCTAATCTATTTTTTGTATCTAGTAGCTTATCAGAGAGCAAAATCACAATGAAGAAAAGGAAAGGAAAATAAATAGATTTCATATTTAAAGATATATAATGTATATATAATATATATAATGCGTATATAATAGATATATAATGCACACAAATATGCTCACAAATCTAAACGGATAATGCTTAAAAATGTACATTTGAGCGACTTTTTCTCTTGTAGTCCCGTGGATTATCTCGTATTAAACACCAGATATAGTCGCCCATCATAGCTTCTTCCCATTTTCCCTGATATCTCTTCTCCATGGTTTGGATATCTTGGTGAAAACGTTCACCATGTTCTTCACTTACGTTACCTAAATTTGGTCTGAAGAATTCTAAATGCTAGTCCAGATAGTGTAACTTCAGGTACATTCTACAACCTAACCTTTGAAAGTGTTTGAGAAGATTTTCTACTAGCTCTTTGTAGTTGTCGTTCTTCTTGTTACTTAAAAATCCATGGACTATAAGCCGAAATGACTACAAGCATTTTTTTCAAGAGCCGTCATTTTTTCTTCTAGCTCTTTAGATGCTAACATGTGTCTGACTTGAGGTCCAACAAATATGTCTCCCTTGATTTTAGCTTCAGAAAGTTTGGGAAGCATTGAACGTGTATGATAAAGAGCATCACTTTCAGCATCCAAAGCTTTGATGAATTGTTTAATAAGACCAAGCTTGATATGCAGCGGGGGTAGCAAAATTTTGTCTGTTGGAACAAGGGCTTCGTTAAGAACATTGTGTTTGCCTGGATTAAGCTCATTTCTCACGGGCCATTCCTTTCTGACAAAGTGCTCACCATCTGCTCTGCTGTCCCAAAGGCAGAGGAAACACGAATATTTAGTGTAACCGCCCTGTCGTCCAGGCAGGAATCCTAGCATTTTGAAGTCTCCACATACATCCCATCTATGTTCACTGTAGTTTATTTTGTCTAGCAACTGCTTTACATTTTCATATTCTTCCTTCAATTCAACCGAATGAGCCAAGGAATAGATGGAAACATGTTTCCATTATGTAGTAGGACGCCTTTTAAACTTCTTGAACTGTCAATAAACAAACGCCAATCAGCAGGGCTGTATTCAATTCCTATCTCAGCAAAAAGGCCATTCACATCACAGCAGTAGTAAAGAGAGCTCGATGCAAAACAGGAGTAGAAAGAAACGTATCACAAATGTTTACAGGAAAGTTCACCGCCATCAATTCACCGCGGGAAAGTTCACCGCCATCAATTCACCGCGAGGTAAGTTCACCGCGAAGTAATTTCACCGCAAGGTAAGTTCACCGCGAAGTAATTTCACCGCAAGGTAAGTTCACCGTAAAATGAATAAAATTAAAAAGAATTTTTTAACTTAACAAGAATTTAATATAGGGTTTAGCAACACTATTTAAAAACATTAAAATATAATTAGGACAAAAATTAAAAAAGTTAGGTTAGGTCCTAACCTAACCTAACTTTTTTAATTTTTGTCCTAATTATATTTTAATGTTTTTAAATAGTGTGGTTAAATATTTTTCCTAATTATATATTATTTGTTTTTAAATTTTGTGGCTAAATAAAAATTAAATGTGGTTAAATATTTTTCCTAATTATATATTATGTTTTTAAATTTTGTGGCTAAATAAAAATTAAATACTTTTTTAATTTTTGTCCTAATTATACTTTAATCTTTTTAAATAGTGTTGCTAAACCCTATATTAAATTCTTGTTAAGTTAAAAAATTCATTCTAATTTTATTCATTTTACGGTGAACTTACCTTGTGGTGAAATTACCTCGCGGTGAACTTACCTCGCGGTGAACTTACCTCGCGGTGAAATTACCTCGCGGTGAAATTACCTCGCGGTGAACTTTCCCGCGGTGAATTGATGGCGGTGAACTTACCGCACATGATCACAAATGCCTATTCCTGAAGAAAGAGATCTTGACACTTGGGTCCAAAAGATTCCACTCTTTAAGGCGGGACGTCATAATTTCTGCATTGGTTTTCGAAAGGTTCATATCCCTGACTAGGTCGTCTGTGTCTTTCTGGTTGGGGAAATGGGGTGACGTATTGGAGCTTGCCTCGAAGTCAGCATCTTCATCTTCATTGGAGGATATTAAAGGCGTTTCTTCTATTTCCTCCATGGCGGGTGGGCATGGAACGGGTAAATCTTCATTATGGGGAACTGGGGCAAAAGAAGATGATATTTGGATATAGGACATTTTTTCGACCTTTACCTCTCTTGTAGAGTGAAATGTCTACCATGCAGAAGTAGCAATCATCGTGGTGATTGGTTTGCTCCCTCCAAATGCGAGGAATAGCAAATGGCATGCCTTTTCTGGTATCTCGCAGCCATTCTTCTAATGTGGAACGGCAGCTTCCACAGCAAAAGTGAAGTGCTCATGATTTATCTTGATCGCCCATGGGCATGCCAAAGTAAGCGCGATATGCTGTACAAAACTTCGTTCCTGTGTCAATTTTGTGCTTTACTTGCTTTGGATTGATGTAATGGTCGCAAACAACAAAATGAATCTGCAGAGTGTCTGCAGGGCCTATTGGTAGTCATCACCATATACTATAATTCTAATTCAAATATCTGAAAAATACAAAAAAACATTTTATAAACATAAATAAGGAACCAAATGTGTACAAATATTTAATAATGGGCCTCACCAATAAAAACATTACTAATAAACCCCAGTTTTGGGGACATTTTGAATTTCGCACTTGAAATTACGTTTGCTATCTCAAAATGCCTTAAAAGTGGCGAAAAAGTAAGATTTCTAAATTTGACCATATCATAAAAACTATAGTTTTCCGAGCAAAACCGATGCCAAATCTGTAATGAGCGTGGCCGAAACATAGAAAAGATAGAAAAATCAACATAAACAAAAAATTGTTGCACAGTGAATTATTATGTTACAAGTAAAAAAATTTGGGATATTGCTAAAAATATTTATTTTGTGTCATACTATGTGTGCTTTGGCCAGTATGTCTTGTAAACATTCTCTTTTTTAATTTTTATTGTTGCCCTGATAGTATATATATATATATATACAGGGTGGGCCGTAAGTTTCCATACATAGGAAAAATAAACATTTTGTTATGGACAACCATTTTTATTTATATAATATGCTCTACATGGTTGCCATTGTTTTGAAAACACATTTCAATACGTGTTCCCCACTGTTGATGAACACGCATTAGCACAGTTGACGTTATGCTTGTAATGGCGTTGGTGATACGTTCCTTTAGATGATTTATGTCTCGTATCTTTTCCTGATACACCATGGCCTTCAAGTGCCCGCAAAGATAGAAATCAAGGGGGGTGAGATCTGGGGATCTGGGAGGCCACTCCACAGGACCACGCCGACCAATCCAAGCATCCGGAAACTGCTGATCCAAATACCGACGCACGTGAAGACCATAATTTAAATTTTCCTATGTATGGAAACTTACGGCCCACCCTGTACTATATATATATATATAATTTTATTTTTTTTTTCCCCGAATGTAAAGCGATCTTTGATGAGGAATCGCTGGAATAAATTATGAAACTAAAATTTGATTTAATTAAGTTTAATTATTCTAAACTGTCCAAGTAATAGTGCCGTTACAGATATTATATTTGGTCATTAGTTTAGACTTTAGAGTGTTATTTTACGCAAACGTTGTGTAGATTATAAATTAATGTTCGAATTATATTTATGGAATGGTACAAACTATCTTATGTATGGAGTTTGTCATTGAAATGCTGTCTTGTCCTTCCTTTACATTGCCAATATAATTTTTTCAACTTTGTTCAAAAATAAGTTTTCCTATTGAAAACTTATTTTAAAAAGGGGTGAGACGAGTGTAATGTATTGAATTTCAATATGAAATTAATAATTATTTTAAATGAAAGAAAATTATTCAGTGTAGTACTGTTGCCAAAAGAAACAATCAATCAGTCACGGACAGATGTAAAGATTGGATTTTTCGATCGTGGATCTAAGACACACTTCACTGTGGCCCTGGTACGTTGTAGGTAGGACAGTGGCTCCTGAACTTGCTATTAAAATGTAGCTTTAAACGAACTGCAAGAATTATTATCAAGAATTCTCTCTCTGCGTACATTAAAGTGCAACAGTGTATCTCTCAATCCGCCTCTCATCGTCATTAATCATTATACTCGTTTTAATTAATTAAATCAGTGGAATCGTTTTCAATCGTCATTTCGAAATCTCTCTTCGTTCAAAATGCCACCAATGCCGTTAAATACAATTCATAATCATTGAGAACTGAGTGCAAATAAACGTAAATTAAACACAAATAATAAATAAAATTAATTCACGATATACTGTATATCACGAGCACCAACAGGATATATATATATATATATATATATATATACATATATATATATATAATTATATATAGATATATACACAGGGTGGGCCGTAAGTTTCCATACATAGAAAAATAACATTTTGTTATGGACAACCATTTTTATTATATAATATGCTCTACATGGTTGCCATTGTTTTGAAACACATTTCAATACGTGTTCCCCACTGTTGATGAACACGCATTAGCACAGTTGACGTTATGCTTGTAATGGCGTTGGTGATACGTTCCTTTAGATGATTTATGTCTCGTATCTTTTCCTGATACCCATGGCCTTCAAGTGCCCCCAAAGATAGAAATCAAGGGGGGTGAGATCTGGGGATCTGGGAGGCCACTCCACAGGACCAACGCCGACCAATCCAAGCATCCGGAAACTACTGCTGATCCAAATACCGACGCACGTGAAGACCATAATGAGGTGGAGCTCCATCTTGCTGGAAGTAAACTGGGAAGTTACCTTCCTCGTTTAGCAGGGATGGGAAAATCTCTTCTTGCAACATGTTAAGATACATTTCGGCATTAAGATTTCCACTGACAAAAATTGGTCAATAATTCTGTCACCCCATATCCGGCCCACACCATCACTTTACCGCACCTTGCATCTTCGTCGGACTCAGCCAGTTAGGGTTAGCATTACTCCAATAACGTATGTTTTGCCGATTAACCTCTCCATTGATGTAAAATTTGCTTCATCAGTAAACAAGATCTTACGTCAAACGCATATTCTTAGGGTATCTGAAACAAAAACAAACGTTTAATTTTTCCTATGTATGGAAACTTACGGCCCACCCTGTATATATATATATATATGTAAAGAACGACGCTTGTGTAGAAGAACGTTCCGCACAAGATGAGGGGGAAGAACGAACAAATGAAAAATGAGGTTACCACCCGGGAATCGAACCCGGGATCTTCCGATTGCCGGTCAGATATGCTATCCACTACACCATGGGCCTCGATTAATCAAATGTCGTAATTCTCCTACATACGAGCAGAAACCAATGCCCTGAGGGGGCACCATCGCATGCCGTACCTATATATACATTTTAACTGCAAACAACACAGTATAATTAATGTAAAGAACGACGCTTGTGTAGAAGAACGTTCCGCACAAGATGGAGGAAAAACGAACGTTCTTCCTCCTCATATTGTGCGGAACGTTCTTCTACACAAGCGTCGTTCTTTACATTAATTATACTGTGTTGTTTGCAGTTAAAATGTATGTATAGGTACGGCATGCGAAGGTGCCCCCTCAGGGCATTGGTTTCTGCTCGTATGTAGGAGAATTACGATATTTGATTAATCGAGGCCCATGGTGTAGTGGATAGCATATTTGACCGGCAATCGGAAGATCCCGGGTTCGATTCCAGGGTGGTAACCATTTTTCATTTGTTCGTTCTTCTTCCTCATCTTGTGCGGAACGTTCTTCTACACAAGCGTCGTTCTTTACATTAATTATACTGTGTGTTGTTGAAGTTAAAAAAAATATATATATATATATATATATATATATATTATATATATTCCTTGTTGTAAAGTTTCGTACGTAAAGTTGCTTTTTCCAATATTTTCTGTTTATTTAATTCCTGTGAATCAATCTCTCTCTCTCTCTCTCTCTCCTCTCTCTCTCTCTCTCTCTCTCTTCTCTCTCTCTCTCTCTCTCTCGGTCAAAAGTGCCGGTGACACTTGTCAGTTTCGTGCTCCTTCTTCCAATCAAAATTAACAGTGTTCAAAGTCAGTGAGCCATTGTGTTACTTCTCCACTAAAATTTGTGAATGTGCCAAGATTACGCAGTTACAATCTCATCAGATAAACTGGAATACTTAACTAGAAATATTACATAAAATATATCTACAAAATTTTCTAGCGACATCCGGCACTGCCTTTATAGTCCTACGGCAAGCAGTGACCTTGAAGTAACGGGTATACAAACAACCGAACGAACGAGACCTTTAAACGTACGAACGAACGAGTGAATCTTAACTCCATAAATTGCTCAAAATGGCTTCCAAAGGTCAGGTAAACGCCCTGAAATTAGAAATGAAGGACCTAGCAAATAAGTATAATTCCCTCTTTGACTTAGTGAACAAAAGTAATAGTGTAATCAAAGACCTTGAGGCAGTAATAAAAGTTGTACAACATAATAACGAATTGTTAAAGAGGGCCAATGCAAAACTGGAATACAGAAATATGGAGCTCGAAAAGAGCATTCAGTATGCACACGACGAGATAAAGGATCTTAACTCCAGTCTAAACTCGCTTACTAAAAATAATCGCATTTGGAGATGATAAAAAACGAGCACGATTCAATTAGAAATAAATTAAACAGCCTAGACCAGTGGTTCCCAACCTTTTCACCACAAAGGACCCCTTTTATTTTTATTTTTTTTCCACGGACCCCATGTTTTTGAAAGATTCCGTCTATCAAACAAACTATTTTTATTAACTAATAATTAACTTGTTTTCTCATTTTTCACTATCAAATAAAGGACATATAAGTGAGTATGCAATTAAAATACAGCGTATTAAAAAAAGTATTAATAATTCCAGCCAAGAGCAAGGAAACGAAATTTTAGCCTGAGCGGCCCTTTATCGTGGGTAAATGTACGATTTCCATTGGAGCCTCTCGAAATATTGAAAGCTCACGGACCCCCAGTACTACCTTCGCGGACCCCTAGGGGTCCGGGGACCCCAGGTTGGGAACCACTGGCCTAGACGATAATTCACGTGCCAATAACTTAATCATAAAGGGGGTATCTGAAATGAATAGAGAAACAAACGGCGAAACGAAGAAAAAGGTGGAGGACATAATAAAAGATAGACTGAATTTGGGGAATATTAAGATCAAAAGTGCTTTTAGATCAAAAAAACAAATTCCACCACAAAAAGTAAATTCTAGAGTTAATGACATGACTGAATCTAAGACGCCCACTTCAGCTATAAAAGTAATATGTGAGGATGAAACTCAGATATTTAATACTAAAAAACAAGAAAGCTGAAAGGCTAAAAAATCTTCGTCAATGACGATTGACGACGTATGTGAGGAAACACGTAAAATTCGTAAAGAAAAGCTCCCGAAACTCATAAAAGCGAGGAGACTCGGGAAAGTTGCCTACTTCCTTGGAGCGAAGTTAATTATTAAAGAAAGAGAGACTCCTCCAACCCGGAACACTTCGGTGAAAGGAGTTCACCTTGTTAGTGAAGAAGCATTCGAAGCTATGAGAACTACGAAAACGCCAGCCGACAGTCGGCACACAGGAGGCCTGCGAATAACTCCGCATACAATCTCAACAGTCGACTTTCCCATTCTCGGCTCAACTGGGCGGTAACCCCTTATTCCCGTATTCTGTATTTAGTGAAATTGTTTGAGAACTACTGTTAAATGGCTTTCATCGATAAAGACTTTCATAGTATATGTGCCGATATTAATCATTTCAATTCATTACCAAAAAATTCTGTATCCAGTTTAGAGAATCTAGAACAGGAATCTGGTGTAGGCAATTGCATGGTCTAATCCAGGGCTTCTCAAACTTTTTTCACTTGCGACCCCTTTGGATCAGACAAATTTTTTCGCGACCCTTCACTCAATGTCATAAAAGCAATAGGTACTAACACTGTATATTTATGAAAAAAAAATATTTCAAATGTTTCTGCGACCCCCAATAATATTTACGCGACCCCTAGTTTGAGAAGCGTGGGTCTAATCGATAGACGAGTTTAATGCCTTTGTATTACAAAAAGTTATTTATAAAAATCTTTCATTGCTAAATCTAAACATTCGAAGCTTACCTAGGAACTATAGCTACTTATTGGCCCTTTTGAAAACTTCTACGGTCAAATTTAGTGTTATAATTCTCACGGAAACCTGGTTAAATAGTAGTATTAAAAACCTATATAATATAGATAATTACGTTGCTTATCATACTGTAAGAGATGGTCAGATTGGTGGGGGTATCTCTATGTATGTGCATCAAACTTACGACACTAACGAAGTATTTTCTCTATGTAATAGCGACAATGAAAACCTGATTGTGAATATAAAAGACAAAAGTAATGTATCTTCTGTCCATGCAATATATAGACCACCTAATACTAATATCAATAGCTTTTTAATTCACTTAGATAACATGTTATGCAACTTTCATAAATCGAATGCCATAGTTGCGGGAGACTTCAACATCAGTTTGCAATCTGAAGCAATCTCTCATAAATTTTTAAACTTAATGAATTCTTTCTATCTTAGTCATTCTATTACCAAACCCACTCGAGTCTGCAGCTATGGCAATCGAATAACAGAATCTACGATTGATAATATATTTGTAAATAGCAATGCCCTCGTAAATTCTGGAATTATAACCACTAACATCAGTGATCATTTTCCGACTTACGCTATATTCAATAACATCGTTCAGGTTGCGGACAAAACAACTATTGATTACAGAATATTCTCAGAGGTTAACAAAAGAAAATTTATTGGGGCTGTAGAAAATACTCGACTTGACTGTGACGAACCTTTAAATGACCCAGATCATATGTTTCAGTTCTTCTATGACACCTTATTCCATATTTTTAATATTTGCTTTCCTTTAAGGAGAAAAACAGTTTCGCCCAAAAGTGTCGCAAATCCATGGATCACTCCAGGAATTATCACTTCAATAAAGAACAGAGATAAATTATTCAAATTGCAATTGCAGAGCAAAATTCCAAAAATACAATATACTGAATACAGAAACAAATTAACTAAAATAATCAAAATTGCAAAATATAACTATTATAACAATCAATTTTCCAAACATAAAGGAGACATGAAAAACACTTGGACAACCATAAACAATGTTCTCGGAAAACAAATTAAGAAAAATTCAATAGAGAAATTAAATGTTGATAATAAAGAAATTACTGATGATACTGCTATTGCAGACTCTTTAAATGCACATTTTACTTCAATAGCGGATAAGCTTCGTTCACAATTAATAAATAAGGATCACTCACCTCTAGAATATATGCCACCCAGCCCACTAAATTAATTTTCTTTTGTTCTTGCTACCTCTACTGAGGTCCAGAATATTATTGGTAAATTAAAATATACAAAAAATAACATTCATAACATTCCTGTACCTATATTGAAACTTGTTAAAGATAAGATATCTGTAACTTTGGCTAAAATTATCAATCAAAGTATTTCCAAAGAAATATTCCCATCAATGCTAAAAACTGGTTGTATAACACCCCTTTTTAAAGGGGGTGATCCTACACTAGCAACAAATTACAGGCCGGTGTGTTCATTATCTGTGTTCAGCAAAGTTTTTGAAAAAATTTTAAAAAGTAGAATGCAGCGATATTTAGAATCCTACAATTTATTATCTCCAAATCAATATGGCTTCCGTAATAATAGAACAACGGAAATGGCTATTTTAAATCTTATGGAAAATGTAAATATAGCTAAGGAGAACAAAGAAATAATGATATCAATATTTATGGATTTGAGTAAGGCGTTTGATGTAATAGACCATAATATTCTACTTAATAAATTGTATTGTTACGGCTTTAGAGGGGCAATCAGTGATTGGTTTAAAAGTTATTTGTCCGATAGATATAATTTTGTATCAGTAAATAAGGTTTGCTCCACTAAAGCGCTTGTCAAACATGGTGTGCCACAGGCCTCAGTGCTGGATCCACTGTTATTTTTATTATATATAAATTACCTTCCACGTTCATCTGATATACTGAACTTCATAATGTTTGCAGATGATACAACTCTCTCCTTTTCTTGCAAAGATGTTAATACAGCTAAGAATATATTTCATTCAGAATTCATCAGTGTAATGAAATGGTTGACCACAATAAACTCTTCCTAAATACCAGTAAAACAAATTTCATGATTTTTACTAATAAAAGAAATGTATATCTTGATGAACTTAATGTTAATGAAATCGCCATAAAGGAGTGTACTGTAACAAAATTTCTTGGTGTAATGCTGATAAGAATTTGCAATGGAGTGATTATGTAAATTATATCGCGAAAATGATTTCAAGGAGCGTTGCTATAATGTTTAAACTTAGAAATGTAGTCCCTAAACAAGTTTTATTGACTATTTTTCATACTTTTGTTCTTCCTTATATAACAAACTGCACCCTTGTGTTTGGGGAAACTCCGCTAACAACGCATTAAATGGTATCTTTGTCATCCAAAAACGAGCAATAAGGTTATTATCTGATGCTGATTTCCTTGATCACTCTAATGCATTATTTAAAGAGCTAAACCTACTAAAGCTCAACGATATAACCAAACTGGCACATTTTATTTTTATTTACAAGTGTAAGAGCAAAATTATTAATTTGCAATGGGTAAATAGATATTTTGTAACTCATCAAGAAATCCACTCGTATCAGACCAGAAATAGATCAAAGCTTGTTATACCTCAATTTAGATCGTCATCATCTCAAAAACTACCCATTTTCATTGGATTGAAACTATGGAATGACTTACATGCCGATATAAAAAATATTGTGAATGTAAATTTGTTTAAAACCAAGTTGAAATCCCGATTAATAATGGCATACTAACAAAAATCTAGGATTAATGTCCACTAATATTGTTTAATATTGTCCATTAATATTGTTTAATATTGTAATACATGTTTTAACTATTAATAATACTTATTTACTTATTTATTTATTATTATTAATTTATAACAACTAGCTTCTTATATTTAATAAGAACCCAGTAAAGCCTAAAGCTTAAGGACCAAATTAAATAAAATAAATAGTCGAGCTTCAAAATTATTGATGTCATTGAAAAAATGTATTTATTTTATTATTATTAATAAAGGTTATTCTCTCTCTCTCTCTCTCTCTCTCTCTCTCTCTCTCTCTCTCTCTCTCTCTCTCTCTCTATATATATATATATATATATATATATATATATATATATATATATATAAATCCTTATTTACTTTTTTTAATATTTTAACTCAGGGAACGACTCATTTATCTTTGGGTGACTTTGAGAAGTTTGTTTGGAGAGCGTTTTTAGAGTTCGTATGAACATTCGTTATTTCAACAGGATAACAACCTCTTTAATTATATATATATATATATATATATATATATATATATATATATATAAGCAAACAACCACAGGGAAAAGGAAAAAGAAACACGAAATCCGAGCGCTTTCGTAATATATTCACATCTTCAGGGACGAGAAATTTCTTTCTTGTCCCTGAAGATGTGAATATATCACGAAAGCGCTCGGATTTCGTGTTTCTTTTTCCTTTTCCCTGCGGTTGTTTGCTTATTAATAAGATCACGTGTTATTCTGTGATTTTACTGCACATATATATATATATACACACACACAGTGTGTGTATATATATAATACAGGGTGTCCATAAATTATTTTTATAAATTCAATTGAAATTGAATTTCATTTGTAAAGATGAGTTATGGACATTGGACACATGATTATTTTATGGGAAGTGATTCTTATACTGTGACTAATGTAGGTCTGTTTGTCTGTATGTCAATTTTATCAGTCGTCACTTCACAGTTGAAAAGGTTATTGATCGTAACGTTGTTTTTGGTCTTTTCTTACTGGGGTCCCATTTGACTTAAAAGAAGTAAATATTGTAAAACACACACACACACACACACACACACACACATGCAGGTCGATAAATAAAGCGACTTACGGACTACGTTCTGGTGGCTGTCCCAACACCCCTTCCCGTTATATCAGCGATGTTAAGCGACGTTGCGTCTATTCAGTAGCTGGATTTGTAACTGTTCTCTTCTGCGTTCGGATGATGTAGTGACCCATGGTTCGGATCTCACATTAAGTTATAGGTCCCTTCGATGATACGACTTTCTTAGCCGCCACTAAAAAGGTTAAAAAATCCAAACTCTCACAATGAGAGAGTTACAAGGAAAAGAAGTACCTCAAAAGACCTTGCGGCCCATACCGAGGAGGTACCAATGGCAACGAGTGCCAGGGAAAATTTTCTACACACACAAATAATGTGCAAGATTTGGTCTAACCTTTTCTTGAACTGATCCACAGAGGAACTGTTCACAACTTCTGAAGGTAACCTGTTCCACGTCCACAGCTCTTATACGTAAAGTAATTCCCACACGTACTAGTCCAAAACCGTTTCAAATTCAACTTCCAACCATTGTTGCGAGTTGGGTTATCATTTAAACTAAACATGCTTCTAAAATCAACATCTTTGAACCCGCGTCACGTAAGCGTCGATTGTAGCCCATATGCCTAATGGAAGGGATTAACTTTGTGCCATTCTTCAGCCGGTTTTCAATCCACCTACCTACTTCCCCACCAATACCCAGCACGCGCACTTTGGCCATTAGCCGGCGGTGAGATAGTTTATCAAAGGCTTTCTCATCAGTCACCCTACTCTTATCATACTCACTCAACATGATGTGGAAAAACTCGAGCAAGTTGGTGAGACACGACCTATGCCGTCTAAACTCATGTTGGAGTCCCCAAGTAGCTTGTAGGAATCCAAATGGTCAACAATCCTACCCACTATGAGAGAGAGAGAGAGAGAGAGAGAGAGAGAGAGAGAGAGAGAGAGAATAACGTTGATTTTAACTCTTGACTAAGTCATTGCCAAATCCTTAATTCCTCTCTCAGTTCCGACAGTTATATGAAATTGATTCTTATTCCAATTCCACGATCAATTTGATTTGGGTTCCGACTATGTATCATACTTAAACTGAATTAATAGTTTTGAGGTATAAAAATGTATATTAATCAGAATATATATATATACATATACCACTATATGATAAAAAGTATTCGGACACCGCATGGTTTTGGGAAAAATGGTTTTATTATGGCATTTAGTAACCAGTAGGTCCACCCTTTGCTTTTATTACAGCGTCAACACGTCGAGGCATACTTTCCACCAGTTTTCGGTAAGTCTGTGCAGGAATGGCTCGCCATTCCTCTTGCAGAGCTGATGCAAGAGATGCAAGTGAAGCCGGGCGTGGTGTGCGGTTTCGTATCCGTCGCTCCAGTTCGTCCCACATGTGCTCGATTGGGTTGAGATCGGGGCTCTGAGCAGGCCAGTCTAACAAATCCACCTTATTTTCACGAAACCAGTCCTGCACACGCCTTGCAGTATGGCAGGGAGCTCGATCCTGTTGAAACAAACAATGGCCATCTCCGTTGTATTGCCACAGTGTAGGGAGGGCCGAATTGTCCAGAACGTCGAGATAAACGTCAGCGTTCATGGTAGTGGGTATAACAACTAACGGGCCGAGCCCTAGCCAGGAAAAACAACCCCATACCATGATGGACCCTCCACCGAACTTCACCGTTGGACGTACACAGTCAGGAAGAAGCCGTTCTCCGGGCTGTCGCCACACCCAAACACGCCCATCAGACTGGAAGAGTGAATACCGCGACTCGTCGCTCCAAAGAACAGTTTTCCAGTCCTCCACGGTCCAGGAACGACGGGAGACACACCAGGCCAAACGACGCGTGGCATTAACTTTTGTAATCAGTGGCTTGTGTACAGCTGCTCTACCATAATAACCGAGTCTGTGCATCTCTCTGCGAATAGTTACAGTACTAACGGAGGTACCGGATGCTCTTCCTACCTCCTCAGCGATGGAAGCGGCAGAGGACGTGCGGGACTTCTTGACATGTCGTACCAGACTTCTTCTTCTCACGTTCCGTCAGTTTGCGTGGTCGTCCGGAACGTTTTTTCGCGTTAGTTGCACCGTCGTGCTTCCATCTCATGATAACATCCGCTACAGTCGACTTTGGTATATCCTGTTTGGCTGCAATGTTTCGTATAGAAACGTTACTTAAATAACATCCGATGACGAGTCCACGTTGGAACTCGGAGAGTTCACGTCCGCGCGGCATGGCTTCACAACAGTTACTGATAACTTAACAGAACACCTCAGCATTATAGTTTCGCCACGCTTTTTCCCAGCATACCTTTCGGCGAAGGTGATATTTGCAGAAATGCGGATTTTCCGGGGTGTCCGAATACTTTTGATCATATAGTATATATATATATATATATATATATATATATATATATATATATAATTCTGTTCCAAAGCTTGATTCTATCTGCTTTGGGATCTATCCCAGATCCCAAAGATCTATCTGCAGATCCTACCTGATTTTTGAGGCCTCTTTGCGAGTGACCCGTTGCCAACGTTGGGCTAACATCATGAAAAAGAAAAACTATAGTGTTTGTCATTTACCATTACTTATTCAGACTATAGTGGATTTAATTTTCCCACAAGAGTTCCTGGTTCCATGCACGGTCTGTGTGTATCATATATATATATATATATATATATATATATATATATAATATATATTAATATATATATTATATATATATATATATATATATATTATATATATATATGTAGTATATATATATATAGTATATGTGTATATATATATATATATATATATATATATTCAGGTAGCACAGTTATAGCGATATGATGATAAAGCAATATCGATATATTAATATATGCCTATAAGTTGGAGGAGGGACAAAGAATGTCGATTAATAATGAACATGATTTCGATAACGTTCGACAACTTTCGACAGCACCTACAAATAGAATTGGCATCAGCATAACCCGTGTGGTAGGTCAACTTATCATTATTCTTGTATATAATAATAATTAAAGGAAAAAATTATAAATTTCTGCTGCCTTGCAATTTTATAATTTTATAGTCTTCAAATTTTATAATTTTAAAATTTTAAAATTTTATAATTCTGTAATTTTTTTACTTTTCAATTCCGCTTCATTGTTGATACATATATAATGTTACGTTCTTATGAACGTTCTTGCTTTACATCAACCACTTTTTATTATATAGTGATGGTGGTGTAGTGGTTAGCGTTGCTGACTACCAATCCATCGATCCCGGGATCGAGACCCGATGATGACAGGCGGCGCGCAGCAAAACCCAGCTGTTCATGCTTCCATACAATAAAAACTGGTTGGTAGATAAATGGGTAGCCTAGTGGTTAAGACGCTGGGCTACTGATGGGGCGTGGTTCGGATTCCACGTTAAACTGTAGGTCTAAGGTAGAGTGACAAGCTTGACCTTCGTCAGAATGAACAATTCGGGTGGAAACAAACCAAGATGTGTGTGTGTGTATATATATATATTTTATCTATTATTTCTTCCTTACCGTATTACACTAGGTTCTATGTCCACTACTTTAAACATTCAATACTGTAAATGAAATTATTGAATCTGAAAACGCAGTCAACTCCTTCTGTATCTCAGTAGACAACTTTTTCAACAAGAAATACGACAACGGCAACCTTTCTTTCCTAAACTGAAACTTTCGCTGTCTCCCAAACAACTTTGACGAAGTGACAGCTAATTATCGCAATATAAATTCACTTGCCTTATGTTTAGTGAAACTTGGTTAAATGACAATAATAGGATCGTTTTAACATCCCAGAGTACACGAGCAACCATGTATGGTGGACTAATAATAAATAATTAAGGGAGGAAGTATAAGTACAGTAATACCCCAGTTAATGCGTGCGGCAAAACTACCGCACTAATAGAATCTACACTGAACGGGGAATGCATTCAATGCAAAATGAAACAATGCGTTCCTACCCTTTAAAGGTAACACTTTGAAAAAAACCAAAAAAAAACCGGTCTTTTTTACCAATGTAGATGATTCTAAACATTATACAATTCATAATATTAACAAATATTCTTTTATTTATTAAATTAAATTAATTATTAAGTATGTAAGTATGTTTTAAAGCATTATCTTATTAAAAAACTTCCAATATATATGTATTGTTTAGCTTTTGAACATTGAGAAAATCAAATTTGTTTTGGTAATGAATGATCAAAGTTTTAAAAGAAGTAAGAAAAACTTTTACGTTTTTGTTAATTTTATTAAGAATTTACATACGTTTTTTTTTTTTTAATTTTATGAAGAATTTTATTGCTTTGAAAAATATTTCAGAAATGAGATTCGCTCGCAACTTTTTTCTTTTTCTCAAAGTACGTTTCTCTGTAGCATCTAATAGCATTTACTAAGTCTCGTTGCACTCTAAGGGTACCCTCTAAGTTGGGATCACCTTCCATAATTCTTTCTTTAATAGCTTCTTCTATCAAACGGAACACTTTCTCCAGTTCGTTTGTTGGGAACTCTTTGGAAGGTGTTGGAGTGTCATTTGAACCATGCGACTCCTTCTTCTTCTTCTTCATACGCACGCTGTTCTTCTAAATTTATGAGATCATTGTCATTAAGATCCTCTGAATGCGATTCAATGCACTCACGAATGTTGGCAGAATCCAGAGTTTCAAATCCAAGATCTCTCCCAAAGCTCGCAATATTTTCTGAAAGTTGTTGAACCTGTAACTCAAAGCCTGTGAAGTCATTTGAACAGTGCAATTTTTCATTTTCTGCTAAATAGGTTTTCGAAGGCATCCATTTCCAAAACAATCCTGTCTCATGCACATTAAAAATTTGTTCATTTTTGTACCCACCTTCCTCAACAATTTTTTTAAAATCATCTGAAAATTTTAACGCAGCTTCCTTATCTGCACTCGCACTCTCTCCCACAATGCGGACATTATGGATCCCTGAACATTTTCTGAAACGATCAAACCATCCACGACTCGCATTAAATGTTTCGTCAGTTGAATTAGTTCCTCCTTCAATCTCTCCATCTTCGTTTTCGTTAAGCGCATTAAAGAGACTCACTGCTTTAAATTGGATTGCCATTTGGCTTAAGGGAATTCGTTTTTGATTACAATCTTCAATCCGTATTAACAAAAGACGTTCCATATTTACCAATGTTGCGCTTCTATTTTTAGTAATTGTTTTTGAAGTTGAGGATCCTGCAGCCTTCCCATATCCTTTATACTGGTCTACATCCTTAACAATTCTCCGTACCGATGACTCGTTCATTCCCTCGTCTCCAGCAATCTTAGCGTATGATGCACCACTTCCATGACACTTTATAATCTCTAGTTTCTGTTCTAATGTTAGCCTTTTACGCTTTTCCTTAGATTCATTAACTTCAGTAATTTTCCTTTTTTCACTCATAATTATAAGGGTGTAACAATAGTGATGTATTAAGTAACGTACAGTAGATAACTGAGAACTTTATAACACGTCGCCACTGCAGTCCGTCATTGACGATACTGACGTACCGATGCGTCTGCCGCTTCGCTTGTGTTTAACAGTACAGTATTTTCAGAGCGCGCACATGTAAGTAAACGGGAAAGTTTGTTTACAAATTTCAAAAACCGCGCTATAGTGAGTCCGGGCCCGTATTAAAGCGAGGTATGGTGACAAATTATAATCCGCACTATGGCGAATTCCGCAGTGATCGAATCCGCACTAAGCGGGGTATTGCTGTATGTTTGTAGACTCAAACTACAAGAGTAAAAGTATCGAGTTGACACGCATAAACAATACCTCAGAAAAACTCGCAATTGAAATGTTTATTCATAACAGCCAGTATTCAATTTTAGGTATTTACCGACCACCAACTGGTGACGTACCAACTTTTATTACAAATATCGATAGAATTTTAACCTCGAATTATATTGGCAACAATTGTGTTACTGAAGGAGTTTCAAATATTGATATCACAAAAAACATTCAAATAATAACGCAAAATTCCTTCACAACATCATCACATCATCATGACTGCAAGTGGTTTTAAATTAACTGTTACAAAGCCAACTAGACTTCACAATGACTTTAGATTCTGCTTGATCAAATCTGGGTACGGTTCCCGCTTAACTGCATCTTTGGTTAACCTTTGGTTAGCTTCCGCCCGAATTGTTCATTCTGACGAAGGTCAAGCTTTTCACTCCACCTTAGACCTACAGTTTAATGTGGAATCCGAACCACGCCCCACCAGCAGCCCAGCGTCTTAACACTAGGCCACCCAGGGTACCCATTTATCTACCAACCACTTTATTGTGTGGAAGGATGAACAGCTGGGTTTTGCTGCGCGCCGACTGCCGTCACCGTGTCTCGATCCCGGGGCCGATGGATTCGTAGTTAGCGACGTTAACCACTACACCACCGAGGCGCATCTCGGGTATAATTATATTAAATATCACATATCACTTGCTTACATACACGATGCTAATCTCCATTTCTCAGCAAAGCAAACTATAAAAGTTGACTGTAGATTTTACAGCTAAAATAACAAATTAAAGTTTCTTTGAGAAATAACAGCTTTTGACTGGACAAGAATAACCGAAAGTAACCATGATATTGGAATAAAATTTCAAGCATTCTCAAGTACATTAATGGATATATTAAACAAACTTTCCTCTTCAAACAAAAATAATATCTAAAACTAAATACAACAACCAATGGATCACTCCAGCGCTAAACGCAAACATACCCTCTTTAAATTTTGGAAGACTTCTTCTTTACCGAACAAACATACAAAAATTACTGTTACAGGCTTAATCCAGTCATTAAGAGATTGAAAGGAAATAACTGTTGTTCAAAAGTTGATGAACAAAAATCCAGTCCCAAAAAATATGGAGTCCTCTGAAGGATTGGATTTAATTAACACAAAGTCTGTGAAAAAAAATTCTTTGTCCTTCTTTACACAAGGCGGAAGTTCTTACAGCGATCCCAAAGACATAGCCAATTTATTAAACAACTTCTTTGCGAATATCCACTCCAATACCAAATACTTCGCTCACTACCGACAATACATGCCAAAACCAAATCCAAACTCATTTTTCTTTGATCTAATCCTACCGAACGATATCTCTAGCAATAAAAAATTTAAAAAAATAAAGATTCTGACATTAAAATACGATCCCAGTAAAGATATACAAATTATTATCGGATGAAATTGCAATCTCACTCAGTAAATTAGTTGATGGATCAGTATCACAAGGTGTATTCCATGACAATCTAGAGGAAGCCAGATTATGCCCTATAATTGAGTCGGGAAACCCAACACTATCCAATTATCATCCCATTTTCATATTGCTAACTTGAACTTCGTGTGTGCAAATAAACTTTTACTGAACTTGATAAAGTCATCTTATATGATTATTTGAACAAAAATCGCGTACAGTAAAATTACAGTACTAAATTCTTAGTCAAATACGATATTTTAACTAAAACATAATTTGAGTTTAGAGGTGGACATGCAACGGAAGATGCCATAAACATGCTATTAGAAAATGTCTCTCACAACCTAAACGGCAAAAAAACACTGCCTTCCTCGATTTGTTAAAAGCATTTGATACACTTTCGTATGAAATCTTATTGAATAAACTTCGCATATACGGAATAAGGGGAAATATCCTCGATTGGTTCAAATCGTATTTGACAAATCATCATCAATACATCAGATGAAAAGCTAATTTATCCTGTTACAGGCTTAATCCAGTCATTAAGAGATTGAAAGGAAATAACTGTTGTTCAAAAGTTGATGAACAAAAATCCAGTCCCAAAAAATATGGAGTCCTCTGAAGGATTGGATTTAATTAACACAAAGTCTGTGAAAAAAATTCTTTGTCCTTCTTTACACAAGGCGGAAGTTCTTACAGCGATCCCAAAGACATAGCCAATTTATTAAACAACTTCTTTGCGAATATCCACTCCAATACCAAATACTTCGCTCACTACCGACAATACATGCCAAAACCAAATCCAAACTCATTTTTCTTTGATCTAATCCTACCGAACGATATCTCTAGCAATAAAAAATTTTAAAAAATAAAGATTCTGACATTAAAATACGATCCCAGTAAAGATATACAAATTATTATCGGATGAAATTGCAATCTCACTCAGTAAATTAGTTGATGGATCAGTATCACAAGGTGTATTCCATGACAATCTAGAGGAAGCCAGATTATGCCCTATAATTGAGTCGGGAAACCCAACACACTATCCAATTATCATCCCATTTTCATATTGCTAACTTGAACTTCGTGTGTGCAAATAAACTTTTACTGAACTTGATAAAGTCATCTTATATGATTATTTGAACAAAAATCGCGTACAGTAAAATTACAGTACTAAATTCTTAGTCAAATACGATATTTTAACTAAAACATAATTTGAGTTTAGAGGTGGACATGCAACGGAAGATGCCATAAACATGCTATTAGAAAATGTCTCTCACAACCTAAACGGCAAAAAAACACTGCCTTCCTCGATTTGTTAAAAGCATTTGATACACTTTCGTATAAAATCTTATTGAATAAACTTCGCATATACGGAATAAGGGGAAATATCCTCGATTGGTTCAAATCGTATTTGACAAATCATCATCAATACATCAGATGAAAAGCTAATTTATCCTGTTACAGGCTTAATCCAGTCATTAAGAGATTGAAAGGAAATAACTGTTGTTCAAAAGTTGATGAACAAAAATCCAGTCCCAAAAAATATGGAGTCCTCTGAAGGATTGGATTTAATTAACACAAAGTCTGTGAAAAAAAATTCTTTGTCCTTCTTTACACAAGGCGGAAGTTCTTACAGCGATCCCAAAGACATAGCCAATTTATTAAACAACTTCTTTGCGAATATCCACTCCAATACCAAATACTTCGCTCACTACCGACAATACATGCCAAAACCAAATCCAAACTCATTTTTCTTTGATCTAATCCTACCGAACGATATCTCTAGCAATAAAAAATTTTAAAAAATAAAGATTCTGACATTAAAATACGATCCCAGTAAAGATATACAAATTATTATCGGATGAAATTGCAATCTCACTCAGTAAATTAGTTGATGGATCAGTATCACAAGGTGTATTCCATGACAATCTAGAGGAAGCCAGATTATGCCCTATAATTGAGTCGGGAAACCCAACACATATCCAATTATCATCCCATTTTCATATTGCTAACTTGAACTTCGTGTGTGCAAATAAACTTTTACTGAACTTGATAAGTCATCTTATATGATTATTTGAACAAAAATCGCGTACAGTAAAATTACAGTACTAAATTCTTAGTCAAATACGATATTTTAACTAAAACATAATTTGAGTTTAGAGGTGGACATGCAACGGAAGATGCCATAAACATGCTATTAGAAAATGTCTCTCAGAACCTAAACGGCAAAAAAACACTGCCTTCCTCGATTTGTTAAAAGCATTTGATACACTTTCGTATAAAATCTTATTGAATAAACTTCGCATATACGGAATAAGGGGAAATATCCTCGATTGGTTCAAATCGTATTTGACAAATCATCATCAATACATCAGATGAAAAGCTAATTTATCCGATAAGGCAGTGCTAACTACTGAGGTTCCACAAGGATCTATTCTCGGGCCATAACTATTTCTAATTCACACCAACGGTTTTCATCTCTCAACCACATTAACTGCGTACAATACGCAGATGATACTACGCTCACTTCATCCTCATAATTTGGACCTTTAGATAAATGAAACGAACAGGTAATTAGAACATGTTTATAAATGGATGTGTGCTAATAAACTTTTACTGAATCTAACAAAGTCATCTCATATGATTATAACCACAAAACATATTATACAAACTGTGAAATAAAAATAAATGAAACGAACAGGTAATTAGAACATGTTTATAAATGGATGTGTGCTAATAAACTTTTACTGAACCTAACAGTGTCATCATATTGTTACCACAAAACATATTAATACAAACTGTGAAATAAAAATTAGGAATACTACTCTTGCAAAGACGAATGAAGTTGAAGTATTTGGCATTAATTTAGACCAAAAACTAACTTTCAAAAATCATGTACAACATATCAAATCCAAAATATCAAGATTTCTCGTCATAGTAAACCAAAATAAAGTCTTCCTCAAAACGCACTCCTTATCCTGTATTATTCCTTTATCCATTCGCACTTATTCTACTGCATTACAACATGGGGTACCTCAGAGAAATATATAAAACATCCTTTAGTCATTTATAAAAAAACGTCTTCGAACCCTCTCAAATAACGATAACAGACACAGTTACATTTCGCCAATGTTTAAGGAGCTAAATAATTGAAAACTAAATAACTTGTACAAATTCAATGTTGCTGTCAATATGTTCAAAGTTATCAATAAAAATCAGCATACATTACCCATTCAGAGAGCAATCACTTCGCATCAGACACATCATTATAACACTAGACTGCCCAGATATTTTATACACACAACAAACTATACAGTGGAAACGGCAAGAAATGCAGTCTTTCAAAGGAGCAGATGTATGGAATGAAGTTCCTATAAATATCAGATAGGCTTCATCACTAATTGTACATTTCACAAAACACTAAAAAAGTACTTCATTAGCTTTCACTGATGTACAAGTTCACTTCTGCCATTATTACAGTAGTAATTAAATTCTCATTTTATAATTAACTAATTAAAATATACTAATTTCATTATCCGATAAATAATATAATTTAAAAATTTAACAATTTATCTAAAACTTTTTCATTAATCATCATTTATTTTATTCTAAATATACAATTGATAATTTTATTTAAAATTATGTAAAAATAATGAAACGCTACTTTTATTAATTATCATTAATTATTATTATTATTACTTGCTTTTTTGTTTTTGATTTGCATTTATTTACAAATATATACAGTTTACATAGATGAATATAATGTAATTATTAAATGTAGTTACTGTATACAGTTGTAAACTGCCTTTAGCAAGCGTGCGCTGAATCTTATAAATTTTGCCTATAAAGCTTCCATGCTTTCAACAGTATATTCATATTAGAATACAGTAAACCCTCGTTCAACGCGGGGGTTAGGTTCCTCGAAAACGGCGCGTTAGGTAAATCCGCGATGGACAAACAATTTTATGGGATAAATGGGGATACGTGAACGCGGCCGCGTAAAATCTCCCATTAATACGTAGATTTTTTATTCACACATAAATGAATTTCCCTTCCTATATTGTATATGAAATAAGAATATAATAAAATCATAAACATAATGATATTTACATATGATAAATAAAAATATATTAAATGAAAATAACACGTATCTTTTCTTCACTCTTTCGGATGGTGCGTATGGTAGACTCATTTACGTGATACTCGCGGCCAAGTGATGTTATGTTCATACCACCAAGCAACTTATCTAGAATCTTTATTTTTTCGGCTAATGTCATAACCTTACGACTTTTCTTCTCTTCACTATCACTGCAGATGTTTTACGTTTTGGTGCCATACTGCTGTCTAAGGGTAATAGCAAAACAACGGCAAAATGCGACAAAAACAATCCAACACAACTTCACTGAACTTAACGCGTTAGCGGGACTGAGACAAAGGGTGATGCGAGGGGTGACGCGAGAGGGAGGGAGAAGCGGGAGTGTTGGAGAGTGTAGGAGAAAACACTAGAGCGCGCATTTGCACGCGTACAGTACTACTGTATGAGAGCGTGTTTGGCGGACCGTGTATAATAAAATTTTCCGCTTTCGACAAATAATTGTTCGCATTTATTTTTCCGTGTATAAGCAAATTCGCGCTGGACAAACACGCGTTGGACGCGGTTTACTGTACTGTGAATATATTAATGCTATATCAAATATCTAAATTGTTCAGAAAAATAGTGAAAAATATCGTACAATTTTATGCAAGTTGCATTCATTTTCTGAATAAATTTTGACATAATCTAAATGGCACAAATTTGGATATCGACATCGAAATGGGGTTGAAAATGAGTACTGATATAAATTAATTATTCAGTAAATACAGAAACACTATATATATATATATATATATATATATATATATATATATATATATATATATATATATATATATATATATATATATATATATATATATATATTAATTAGGGTGATTCAAAAAAATCAGTTTTTTTTTTTAATTGTTCAACCTGTATTTTTGTTCCCTATGACAAAAAAGTAGTGTATGCCAAATTTGGTGAATTTTAAATAAAATTTACTATGTGCTACCAGGCGTCAAAGTTTCCCTTTTTTTCAATTTGTTTGTTTTTACAACTTATGATTTTATGTTTAATTGTTTATATTTCAGAATTTTTAATTAATGGTTTATATACTAGCTTGCTTTTAATTGTTGCTTGGAACTCGTAATTTTGATACCAATTAATCGATTATGGAAGCTAGGCCTAACTCACCATCACCCAGTTGCTCAGTTGGGAGAAGTTCTACACGAAAAGAAACTGAAGTATGGCTAATTGGGCAGCCGTCTGCAGTACTAAAAACATCCGTATTACCATCAGAGAAGGAAATGATGGCCCTCTTCATGCACTACAGAAATATTAGAAAGCGAGGCATTAGAGAATCATGCTGCTCTACTGCGGATGATGTGCTAGCAGTTTGGAAAAAAGCAGGAATACCAGTAAAACAAAGAATACATGTAGTAGATAAAATTCAAGGAATACTAAAGGAATGGCAGCTGCTTAAGAAAAACAAAGCAAACAAATTGAAAAGATCACAAAATTTAAATAATAAAGAAGAAAAATGGAAAGATAAACTGGAAAACTTATTTGACATTGCTCATGAGAATGCTATGCAGCTTATAAAAATAGAAGATGATAAGAAATTCTTGAAAATGCAACGTGAGAAAGGACGTCATGGAAAAATGGGTACCATTGATAAGGCTGTTGCTAAAAAGAGCAAAGAGCAGCAGAAAAGCAACAACGTTATGAAAAGAGGAAAGCAGAAGAAGAGATCAAAAGAAAGAAGAATGAAGAGGCTGTCATACTCACCAGTACATCATCAGAATCAGAGGAGAGTAAAAGTGATGAATCTGGTTTCTGTGCTGCACAACCTTCAACATGGAAAAGTAAGGTAGGCAAACGTAGAAAATTGTTTGATGATAAATTAATTATTAGGAAGTCTTGATGTTGCAAAATTGAGTGACAGAAATGCGTCTCTAGTTTTAATGCAAACAATCAGACATCGCTTGAATGGGGCATCTGCGAACAAATAAAATGCGTGTGTTTCGATACAACGGCAGCCAATATTGGTCCTAGAAATGGTGCAGCTATTCTTCTAGAACAAAAATTCGACAACGATTTATTGTGGCTGGCATGTCGACACCACATATTTGAAATTATGCTGGAAGCTGCTGTTTGAAAGTCTTTATCACCATCTTCTGGCCCAGATATAGACCTTTTTAAGAAGTTCAGAGAAAAATGGTCAAGCATTAATAAGGAGGACTACGAAACAGCATTATCAGATTCAGATATCTATGAAAATATTCATGACATCAAAGATGACATAATTATATTTGCAGCAAATCAACTAGATATATTCCAACCAAGAGACGATTACCTACAACTATTGCAGTTAACAATTATTTTTTGGGGAGGTGAACCAAAAGGTGGAATCAAATTTAAACATCCAGCGGGACTTCATCGGGCTAGGTGGATGGCCAAAATTACATATTCATTAAAAACTTTTATGTTCAAATCTCAGTTCAAAATTTCAGTAAAAGACAAAAAAGGACTAAAAGACATCTGTCTATTTGCTACTCGGTTATATGTAAAGGCAAGGTTTACAGCTCCTGTGCCATCTTGCGCTCCTCGTCTTGATCTGGAATTATAGAATCTTGTAGTCTACAAACAAATAAATGACACAATTGCATTTGTTGCTATTAAAAAACTGTTAGGTCACCTCTGGTACCTATCAGAAGAACTGGTAGCCTTGGCCTTTTATGATGATGAAGAGCCTACTGAAACGAAAAACAAAATTGTAAAGGCCTTGCAAAATACACAGAAACTCTCCCTGCAAAACGGGCTTTTCTAGATCCTGCACTTATTCCAACGAATAAATTAGAAGATTTTGCCACATCAAATACTCAAACATTCTTTACAATAACAGAATTTAGTTCAAAATTTTTACTCAAAGATGCTAAAGAATGGCATAATGATGAAGAGTATAACTCCGCTAAGAAATCTATCAAACAGTGGAAAGTCGTGAATAATATAGCGGAAAGAGGAGTAAAATTAATGGATGAATATAATAAAATACTAACACATGACGAAGATCAAAAACAATTCTTGCTACAAGTAGTGAAAAACTACAGGGCTGTTTACCCTGATAGAAAAAAAGAAACATTGATGAAGTAAGGACAGCTAATGTCTCAAATATCATGCTAGTTTAATTATGCATGCTTGTGGTTATGGTAGGACCTACGGGGGAGCTTTCCACATTAAAAAAAAGCAATGCGCCTTGTACTGTATCCCCTGGGTGATGTGGAAAAATTTGACAATTTGAGTCGTTCTGTCAATTTTTAATTGCTGGTAGCAACCCCTAAAAATTAAAAATTTGCTAAAATATTTTAGGATAGTTGTTTTTATGCTGAAATGAACCATTTAAACGGTTGAACACATTAAAATAAAAAAAAATTTTTTTACCCCCATATTTGAATCACCCTAATTATATATATATATATATATATATATATATCTTCCACCTTTTAGGACAATATATTTTGGTGATGGTGATTGCACTTTATTTTATCAACATTACATCAATATTAATTTGAGAACTATCACAAGTATCAACCACATTTCATCGATATCAACCATGCATCAATAGTCGATCAACCGTATTACCTGGGTGTATATATATATATATATACACTGTAAACCAGGAAATGTTCGCCTGCAGGAAATTTTCACGTTTTTCGTGTAGGCGTTTACGCGAAAATATCCAGTAGGTGAAAATTTTACAATTTAAACCATGGATGGGAAACTGAATCGAACTGGAATCGATAAACTGATAAAACCGATATTATTTTATGAATTGAAATCGAAAAAAACTCAAACTGAAAAAAATTCTGACGACTAAAATCGAAATTCGAACTGAAATTGGAAAACGATCAAAAACTGAAATCTGAATTCGAATAGATTAAAAATAACAGTTTTGCGTTTTTAGTTTTGAGGAGCATTTGGATTGCAAGAAAAATATAAATAACGTGAATTATTTTCCTTTTTTGCGACTTAACATTTGTATGGATTTAAAATATCCGATTTATCCTTTAATTAGATGTAGAAAATAACGCAGCTGAAAGTACTAGTAGTCCGGTTGCACGGGGTGGGAACCCTGCATTGTTTGTTATAAAGCAAATCTTGACATATTTTGAAAGCTTATACCACCCCATTCAAGAATCCATCGGGTGTACACCTGACTCCCGCTTGGCTTTTTCAATATGGCCGCCATTTTCCAAGATGGCCGGCGAAACTGAAAAATCCCATATCCTGGTCAATACTTGATGGATTTTGATGATCTTGGTGTCATTTCTAGGGGTTTTTAGGATGATGAGTCGATCTGGAGGGGTTGCAGATACTTTGGGAGTCGTTTTGACCCACATTTGTCAATACTCAAGGTCATTGGAGGTCAAACGCCCCCCGAAATAAGGAATATCCCATATCCCGGGCAGTCGTGGAGATATTTTGGTGATCTTACTGTCGTTTTTATGGTTTTGGGCGAGACTGAGTAGTTCTATAGGCACATGATAACAGTAGGATATCATTTTGCAACTCCATAGGTCAAGTCAAGGTCATTTGAGGTTAAAGTTTGGCCTTGAAATATGATAATGCCACAGTTGACATCAGTGTATTTGCTTTATTTCAGTGACAATTTCTACAATCTAGCTAACTGCTGAGCACTTAACATCTTTTCTGCAGATAAAACCAGATCATAATGCTTAAATGACATAACCCACATTATATGGATATTCGGATATAAACCACAATTTATGCTGAAGTGCAGGGCACATGCATTCTATGGAAGGTTGCCAAGCTACAAGATATGACCTCGTAGGCAAAACAAAGCTCACACCTAGCTGGGAGATTGGCATTGACAACTTTGATGCAGTTATTCACATTAGGTAACCATTTATTGGGGGCAAATATCAAAAGACATGGTTGTGTCAGGATCGTCAGGATCATCAGTCTGCTCTTCGTTTGCGTTTTGTGTCAATGGATTGTTGCAATCCAAGCCGCTGCCACATGCACAGAACATTGTGCAAGGGATTCCGCGTCCCATGCAGCCGCAGCGACTCCCCCTGCATGCTGATTGTGATTCACACCCACATCTGATTAGCTTCAGAACTTCATCTGGTGCTAAGCACACCTGGTGCTAAGCACATCCTGGTGCTAAGCAGTTTTTGAAAACTAACAACGTAGCGATACCATCCCCATGTAAGTCTACAATTTCGTCTTTGAAGTAATCTTTAACTTTTACAATGAGCGACCTACGTGACAACTTCTCACCACCTAACTCTTTGTAAAGCTTCTCTACTTCAATTGAATTCCATGGTTTCATTTTGTCCTTCGACAATTCTACACACAAAGCAATGAAGGGGCGGTCTTCAGGTTCAACCCTTGACTTATTCTGGCAAGCTCTCTCAACCTCAACATGAAAGGTAGGCATACAATCTTTATGGTATCGGGCTTCTTCAGCCGGTAAATCTCCTTTCATGCCCAACAACCTACTGAGTATAACTTGTCCCTGCTCATCATTTTTCAGTTTACACTTTTCTATCAACACATCTTTGTAATTTGTTTTTTTATCACCAAGCTTATCGGTCATAAACCTAGATGCTGGAATGCGGTATTGCACCGGAACTTTGATGTCATATTTCTCGGGTAACATACACTCACTGACTTTCAAACAAAAGAGAGAGTGTTTTTTAGGGTCATATACTGGGCCTTCACTGAGAACAGCACTACGTAGTCTTTTTGGCTCCACTGTAGGGGTATCACATTCTCTCTCTTTCATGAATGCTGATAAATTCCGCTTGGACACATAAGTGGAAACACAGTTCTTGTGACAACAAAGGATTTTTTTTCTATCTTCCAAGAGAGGCTCTAGTCTCGCTCGAACATCTGGCTGCCCTCTGATGTCGCTGCTCTCTATTATTTTCTGAATCCTCCCACAATTTGAAAGACCTTTCTGACCTCCAGGACAGCTACGCAGGAAATCCTTGAAGAAACATTCGTCTGCAGCTTTTGTAGAACCTGAAAAATAAGAATTTTATTTACCCATTCTTCAGAGTACAAATCGCATTGAAATAATTTATCCTCAGCAAATGAAAACTAAACAATGCTCACCTGGTATATTCTCCATATTCAGCAGTCAAAAAACAATTTTGGAATCAGCACAACCAAGACGTCATCAAACCACCAGGTGGGCAGCACCATCAGCAATAATCTCAACAACTTGAAAAAAATAAGAGGAATAATTAGACATATTGGAATTCACCTTACCATTGGGAAAATAATCCCTGATTTCATTTTAAACCCTATAGAACTACTCAGTCTCTCCCAAAACCATAAAAACGACAGTAAGATCAAAATATCTCCACGACTGCCCGGGATATGGGATATTCCTTATTTCGGTGGGCGTTTGACCTCCAATGACCTTGAGTATTGACGAATGTGGGTCAAAACGACTCCCAAAGTATCTGCAATCCCTCCAGATCGACTCATCATCCTAAAAAACCCTAGAAATGACACCAAGATCATCAAAATCTATCAAGTATTGACCAGGATATGGGATTTTTGTTTCGCTGGCCATCTTGGAAAATGGCGGCCATATTGAAAAAGCCAAGCGGGAGTCAGGTGTACACCCGGTGGATTCTTGAATGGGGTGGTATAATCTTTCAAAATATGTAAAAATTTGCTTTATAACAAACAACAGTTCCAGTAAAATCAGGGTCTGTGCTACCTGACTATAGAGAGAATCTTTTTAAAAAGAAAAAAAGAATTAGGGAGGAAAATTTTTATCCCATATCAAAATACTTTTCAATAATGACTGTGCTCCTTTCGTTGACCTAACTTTAATTACTTGGTAAGGACGCCTTCAGTTTTTTTCTGACCATTAAATTTTTCAGTTCGATAATAGCTATACGATCTATATCTATATAAGTGAGTGAGATAATCCGTGGGAATGACCAAACTTCAACTCAAATGTTAATCCTTTGGATTAAAAAAAAACTGGAATCGAAATTTAAATTGAATCGAACCGAAAAATATAAAACTTGAATCGAAAAATCAAATCAAATCGAAAAAAACTTAAAAACTTAAATCGAAACTGAAATCGATATTTTTCAAACAAACTGAAATCGAAAACTGGACTTAAAAATTTATCAGTTTCCCATCCCTGATTTAAACTAATCTTTGGAAGCTAGTAAGAAAATAAAACTTAGATCATTAAAATACTTTATTTGAAAAGTAAATTCAGTATATTGTAAAAAAACATTGTAAAGTAAAAGCAGTAAAGGTACTTGTAGGTTATCTCCCCCCCCCCCCCCAATTTTGACAATGTTTTCGTTAACCTAATCAATTATTAAGGGCGTACAGTTGATCTATTATTAATTATAACATTGTTTGTTTCTGGAATAGTATTTACTATTTACTAATAGATCAACTGTACGCCCTTGATAATAATTGATTAGGTTAAGTCGTGATACTTTTCGTTAGTTTTAACGAAAATATTTTGTCAAAATTGGTCGGGGGCAGATAACCTACAAGTACCGCAGTAAAAACATTTTAAATTATACTGTATTATTACTGTATAACAAGAATGTCATGAATGCCGCTAATTTTCCAACCCTTCCGAATGGTCTTCCTCATTTTGTGTAGGTTATCCCACGCAGAGACAATCCATTTAGCATGAATAGGTTTCAGTGTGGAGAGCTTCAAATCTATCTTACCGAGAGATCCATTTACGTTGAGTGCTGCTGAAACTTTATCCGCATACCAAGAGGTAAAACTTGCTTTGAGAGAGTCTTTGAATTTTTTGTTTCCACTTAAGTCCAAAGGTTGTAGTTCACCAGTACACCCGGCAGGGACATAAACAATGCTGATATTGTCTTTGATAGCGTGTGCTCTGTGTGCCTTGAACACATCGAAGATTGCTAATGACTTCTGTGTGTCTGGCAAACCCAAGGTTTTTTCTGCTTACTAAAGTAGGGTACTAGTACATTCTCCACGTACAGTTCCATGGTTTCAGTATTACTCCACCGTTTTGCAGAGAGCCAAATGTGCCAATCACTTGGAAATTTAAACTTGGAGTGGCAGACTTTGGTTGTACCTTGGTAGATGAGCTGTGGTGGACGAGCTGTGCAGTAATCTATCTCTTGTCATCAAGTCCGGTAATTTCAACCTGGGTTGCACCACAGTCATGTAAGGTCCAAGTTAAAACAGGAACAATGTTCAAACCAGTCTCTTTTACCTGTTCGAAATCATCAGGGCGTTTCCTTGCAGCTTTTGTACCCTTACGCCTTACGTAGCCCATCCACTTCATGATAGATGCAGCCCATCCCCTGGTAAGTTCTATAGATCCCTCATGTTCTGCTAATAAAGACCTGTCATGGTACTGAACAATTCCCTTGACTGTGGCTACCACGATGGTCCTTTTGACAACACCACCTTCACTTCGAATGGCTCTGACGTGGTTCTGGACCTTCGAATCAAGATCACTACCTAGGTAGAGTTGGTCGACCGCGTTTCTCTTTGCTAATAGTGGTGACAGCGCCGTGATTACCACCGGTAGTCTTCATCTTCTTCAGATAGGCTGCTCTCATAGATCTCACTTTGCTCTCACTAACTGGATGGCCTAGTAACTTAGTAAAATGGCGAGCAGGTTTTGCAGAACCATTCTCTATAGTATGTCGAGCAATCTTGCAACGTTGTTCACTATTATATGAACTATACTCAGACCGTTTTCTCTTGGAAGTGTTACCACTATAGATAGTTAGTTGTCTTGACTATTTCTTTATTCACTGCTGCACACATGTGAGCCTCTTCTTCAGTTGCTGCCCTGTTAGGGTCGGGCAAATCAGGTGATGGAACAGGATGAATTTTTTCCCTTTATTTAACCAGCGAAGCATTGTAACACTTCAAGTCTGACAGACAACTGATTAGTAATTGTAAATGATTTACGACCTCAACCTCGACCAATCACAGTCCAGAATGAATGTCGTCATTTTAACCTGTAAGATTATAACTAGCAACTGTTGACCGCGAAATTATGATGCCGCGAACTCGTCCAAGGATATGAAAGAGCGAAAATTTGCTTCCGCGAAATTAACCTGGTTTACAGTATATGCGCCTCGATGGTGTAGTGGTTAGCGTCGCTGACTACGAATCCATCGGCCCCGAGATCAAGACCAAGCGACGGCAGGCGGCGCGCAGCAAAACAGCGCTGTTCATCCTTCCACACAAGAAATTGGTTGGTAGATAAATGGGTACCCTGGGTAGCGTAGTGGTTAAGACGCTGGGCTGCTTGTGGGGCGTGCTTCGGATTCCACATTAATCTGTACGTCTAAAGTGGAGTGAAAAGCTTAACCTTCGTCAGAATGAACAATTCGGGCAGAAGCAAACCAGAGGTTACCAAAGGTTACATATATATATATACACAGGGTGGGCCAAAAGTCTGGATCCATAGGAAAATATTTATTTTAATACATAAATTACAACAAATGGTACATACTTAAAATGAATATCAACTTTAACTCGTAAATGCGTATCCGTGATACTGTACAGTAGTTCGTACTCCAGTATAAATACTCAAATACTTTTTTTATTTCAGCCCAGAAATGGCTTCGAATCTAACAACAGAAGACCGGGTAGAACTTGTGCTCATGTACGCAAGACAGGGCGCTACACACAGAGAAGTTGCTACCGAATTCAATAGAAATCATCCTGATGAGCATCCAGTAACACATGCGACTGTTGGCAAGTTGTTTAAACGTTTCAAAGAAACGGGAAGTGTACATGATCGACGGCGTTCTGGTCGTCCAAAAACTGCAACTGATGAAAATACCTCTGCAATGGTATGTGAAACTTTAACGAATAGTCCAGTAAAGTCAACAAGAAGATTATCAAATGAAACACGCATCTCGAGAACGTCAATTCGAAGAATTATTAAAAATCATAAATTCCATCCCTAAGTGTCTCGATGTCAGAGGCCGCCAATTTGAGCATTTGTTATAATTTGTTGTTTATACTGGAGTACGAACCACTGTACAGTATCACGGATACGCATTTACGAGTTAAAGTTGATATTCATTTTAAGTATTTACCATTTGTTGTAATTTATGTATTAAAATAAATATTTTCCTATGGATCCAGACTTTCGGCCCACCCTATATATATATATATAAACGCATAACCAAGCAGTTTTTGCATGTGCAAAATCTATCCCTCATCATGATTCGAACCTGGGCCCTCTAATTCAGAGGCAAGGACTTCACCATTCAACTATGATAATTCAAGTTTTATCTTCTCGTAGCTGAATGGTCAATACCTGCGTATCCGAGTTAGAGGGTGGGTTCCAATCTTGGTGAGGGATAAATTTCACATATGTATATATATATAGTACCGTGCAAAAGTCAGAGACCACTGTCGATCTGATAACTGTTAGATAATCTGTCGTATGAAAATTGGTTTTGATACTAAAATACTTATTAACTAGAACCTCTGGTTCATAGTAACGTATAACTAAGTTATTACTTAAGTGTATAAAGTTGTATAAGCTGGATGACCCTCTAGTCTGCATAAATTGGACTTGAGGGTTGATTCATTATATTACTTATAACGCATGTGTTTAAAGATCTAGCGAACTATTACTGATGGATCTGCAGTAAATGCTCCTAAGCTATTGTTATATCAATATTCACAATTAAAATTATTGACATATTCACTTAAATTCTGAAAAACAAATTTATTCAAAACGTTTCTCATTATAATCCTAATTCATGTTGTTTTTTCCTTCATAGGCTTAAGAAATGATGAAACGTACAATTTGTGATGAGATTAGATGTAAAATAATACATTTGCCTGGTGAGGGACTGAGTCAAAAAAAAATAAGTGAATCTAGAGGTGTTTCCAAAACTGGTATACAAAAAATCTTGGCTCGTCACAGATCAAATGGGACCCCAGCTGATCGTCCTAGATCGAGGAGGCTTTCTAAGCTTTCTGCATCTGATCTACAATATCTAAAGATTACTTCCCTTCGAGACAGTCGCAAATCCAGCACTTCACTCGCAGATCTCGAAAAAATAACAGGTGTCTCAATTGATCCCTCTACTGTACGAAGGAAGCATTATCAGAAGAACCATTTGAACAATACCTTGAAAGTTGCCAACGTTACACGTCAACCGTAACATCCCAAGCCCTTTCTTTGGACGCGACCACAATCTTAACTCAGTAGGTCTTAAAAGACGTGTTGCAGCAAAAAAGCCACTTTTAAGGAATGGAAATAAAGAGAAGAGAAGAAAATATGCTTTGGAACACGAGTATTGGACCTCTGAGATGTGAAAAAATATATTGTGGACCGACGAATCAAAGTTTGAGAGATTGGGATGTAACAGACAACAATATGTACGCCGCAGAAGTGGTAAAAGACTGAAAGACGTCTGTCTACCGACTATCAGTGAAACATGGAGGAGGTTCTATTCAAGTTTGGGGCTACATCACTATGTCTGCAGTTGGTGATTTGTATTTGATTGATGGTATCATGAATGCTGACAAATACAAACAAATTTTAATCCATCATGCTATACCATCAGGCTCACGTTTGATTGGGAATAATTTCATCCTACAGCAAGATAATGACCCAAAACATACAGCAAAGAAGATTAAGGACTATCTTGCTAGAAAAGAAACCGAAGGTGTGCTGAAAAACATGGATTTGAAAAAAGGAACAGGACCTACTGTTTTGTGTGTATATTTTGCAGAATAACCTTTATTGATAATAATAAAATAAATACATTTTTTCAATTTACAATGACATGAATAATTTTGAAGCTCGACTATTTATTTTATTTAATTTGGCCCTTAAGCTTTAGGCTTTACTGGGCCATCCCAGAGCCCTGATCTCAATATAATTGAATGTGTGTGGGATTATCTAGACAGGGAGAAGCAAAAGGAGCAAACAACGTCCAAACAAACACTATGGAGATGCGTTGAAGAAGCTTGGAACCCTATTCCAACAGAATTTTTAAAAAAACTTGAAGCTAGTCTTCCAAAAAAGAATGCAAGCTGTAATCAAGGCAAAGGGAGGTCACACACGATATTGATTTGATAGGTTAACATGTCATTTAAGGTCACTTCCTTGGTATGTAATTAATAATCTAATAGTCTAAAATATCTTTTCATTGAATACCCCCATACCATTTCGTACAAAATATAGTCAAAACAGATATTTTCATAAGCGGTCTCTGAATTTGCACGGTACTGTGTATATATATATATTGATCGGAGGGGGACACTGAAAGGGGATAAAAGACCCTTTTATAATTTTCTTTAATGAAGTCCTAAGTACGTAAGTATAAAATTCCGTTTTCGCTTAAATTAATCCGTTTTCTTTCGTGGTTTAATTAAGCCTAAACTCAAATAATTTACCATACTTGACTTAATATAAGGAGTAATTAAACTAGAAATTCGTTATCTTAATTTTATGCTTAATAATAATAATAATAGTAGAACCTTGGAGGACAAAACCAGTTCTTTTTTATTTCTTTATTAAAGCCCAAAGCTAATTAACCCTTAAACCCTACCCCGCGGTACTGGTGTACCCCAATACCTCGGATATTGCGAGCGTAACTTTTATAATTAAGGGTTAAGGTATTAAGGGTTAAGGGCCACATTAAATAATATTATATATCCATTATATGTCCGTATATGATTATATGTCCATTATATGTCCATTATATGTCCATTTTATGTCCATTTTATGTTGAAATTATTGTAGCAATAAACAATTTATTTTAGTTTATAAAATAAATTTAAAAAATAGTTCAATTGAGTATGATGCCCTTAAGTATAGGCCTAATAATTATCTTTAAGGAGGGCCAGAAACTGGCGCGCGGCGCTCAGGCCAATTAAATATGTGATCACGTTAAGAATAGCGAACCCATAGGGTGTTGGGTTCGCTATTCTTGACATGGATAATTTTGGGTTCCCTATTCTTGACATGGAAACTTTTGGGTTTGCTATTCTTAACATGAAGAATTTTGTAAAAACCTGTGAAGCTATTGGTCTCTCTTGTCAAATTGTCATATTACCCTGACTGTTAGTACCGAGAGTAAATCATGGGATCACCTAAATAGCAGGGCCTCCAGCCTTCTTTAATTAGCCTCATAAGGCTAACTAACGAAAATATCACGACTTAACCTAACCAATCGTTAGGTCAACTGTACGCCCTTGACGATTGGTTAGATTAAGTCGTGATATTTTCGTTAGTTAGCCTTATAAGGCTAACTAACGAAGGCTGGGGGCCCTGATCTTCAGGTGATCCAAATCATGCAATCACCATCAATGAACACCAACACGAAATGAAATAAAATGGGAAACACTTGGCAGTCAGGTTAAAAATATTAACAGAACGTTATATAAAGTTATAATTCACTAAAAGTTTGTAAATGAAATAAACTATATAAAATAAATTGGATCACTTTAACATATTGCTTCCCAGGAACGTCTCTTTAACATATTGCTTCATTTCCATTTTTTTCGAAGTATTTTTCCCTGTTGAAACATTAGGTTTGCCATTCTTAACATGTTGAATTTTGGGTTCGCTATTCTTAACTTGTTGAATTTTGGGTTCGCTATTCTTAACATGTTTATTTTTGGGTTCGCTATTCTTAACTTGTTGAATTTTGGGTTCGCTATTCTTAACTTGTTGAATTTTGGGTTCGCCATTCTTAACATGTTTAATTTTGGGTTCGCCATTCTTAACTTGTTGAATTTTGGGTTCGCTATTCTTAACATGTTTAATTTTGGGTTCGCCATTCTTAACTTGTTGAATTTTGGGTTCGCTATTCTTAACATGTTTAATTTTGGGTTCGCCATTCTTAACTTGTTGAATTTTGGGTTCGCTATTCTTAACATGTTTAATTTTGGGTTCGCCATTCTTAACTTGTTGAATTTTGGGTTCGCTATTCTTAACATGTTTAATTTTGGGTTCGCCATTCTTAACTTGTTGAATTTTGGGTTCGCTATTCTTAACATGTTTAATTTTGGGTTCGCCATTCTTAACTTGTTGAATTTTGGGTTCGCTATTCTTAACATGTTTAATTTTGGGTTCGCCATTCTTAACTTGTTGAATTTTGGGTTCGCCATTCTTAACATGTTTAATTTTGGGTTCGCCATTCTTAACATGTTTAATTTTGGGTTCGCCATTCTTAACATGTTTAATTTTGGGTTCGCCATTCTTAACATGTTTAATTTTTTTCTTTTATTTTAATTTTTCATGTTTAATTTTGTGGTTTTTGTTTTTTTGTTCGCCATTCTTAACATGTTTAATTTTGGGTTCGCCATTCTTAACATGTTTAATTTTGGGTTCGCCATTCTTAACATGTTTAATTTTGGGTTCGCCATTCTTAACATGTTTAATTTTGGGTTCGCCATTCTTAACATGTTTAATTTTGGGTTCGCCATTCTTAACATGTTTAATTTTGGGTTCGCCATTCTTAACATGTTTATTTTGGGTTCGCCATTCTTAACATGTTTATTTTGGGTCGCCATTCTTAACATGGTAAATGGGTTCGCTATTCTTAACGTGATCCTAAATATGTGTCCCACTGCTCCAACTACTGTATTATTATTGTTAGCAACATCGGAATTCGACCCCCCGACCCCACTGTCTTTACTTAGCTTATAGGGAAACGGTGTTACCTATTTAGTTACGGATGCAGGCAAATATAGATCTACAGGGTGTCCCATAAGTCCGGTCTCATAGGAAAGTTTATTTTAAATTAAATTTACAAAAGTAATACATTAGAACTGAAAATAAATGTTCAAATATATGTCTTGTTTTGGGACTATGTTTTGGGGCCTCTTTGCTAGTGACCCGTTGCCCACGTTCGACTTCCATGATGAAAAACGCTAGTATTTAGTATTTGTCATTTACCATTACTTATTCGACTATACAGGGTGTCCCGTAAGTCTGGAACCATAGGGCAAAATAAGTAATTCATGTTTTTCCGTTTATGCAAGTGCTCATGTTGTCTTTGAGTAAGGAAGAACGCATCCAGGTAATTCTGCTCGTAGGAAATCGGAGTCAGAGGGAGGTCGCTGAGGAATTTAACGGATTGCATCCGGACCGCGCGCCGATAACACACAGCTGTGTCGGCAAACTTGTAGCAAAGTTCAGGGAAACGGGATCCACAGGCAATAAACCACGCAGTGAACCTCGGAGGACATCCACCGACGATGACACAGCCGCTACCATCCTCGCTCATTTCACAAACAGTCCCCAAAAGTCTCTTCGGGTTTTTTATTGCCGTTTTTATCATTTTGCCCTATGGTTCCAGACTTACGGGACACCCTGTAGTGGATTTATTTAATATTGGAATCAATTCTCTTTCTCGAATAAAACAAAAATTTGCTGAGTTATGGCAACTTTTGTTTATTCTTAATGAAAAAAAAGTTGCCACATTGAGGTTGAAACTTTTTTTTTTTTTTTTTTTTTTACAACAAAACTGGCCTCAAGTTTCCGCCGAAACTGGAGTCATGTTCGATTGGGTAGAGCAAACAAGTAACTTGTATAATTCGCCTTATTTTAGTGGCAGAATGTCGGCCTTGCTGATCGAATTTTGCGAACACTAAATTATCTATGTCGACCCAGCATGACATCGAGTACGTGGTCGACTCGGTAGATTCGATACCATAGGGGTAGGGGGATGGTAAGATTACTCGCTTATAAATAAGTGATTGGCTCGGAAGGCGTGTTTGCTAATGAACAACAAAGCATAATATAGCTTACGAGTAGATACTCATTAACACTCAATGGCACTCATTGGCACTCAACTTTTGAAGTGTCAAACCAAATTAATTAAATTCTTTAAATTACAAATTATAACTTAGAAAGTGCAAATTTTGGTTTATTGTTTTTATAATACAATTTTTTTCATTTTGGGGGACCATTTAATATTTTTTTTTATGAATTATGAAATTTTTTACTTTTTGGTTTATGAACCAATTTCATTAAGCGTCTCGTTCAACCCCCAGTGCTGCCTGGATCTGGGCGGTTGTCTTTTCTATATCTTACGTAACGACGAAAAGGCGGGCCGGTTACCCCCATTCCATTGACTCGGGCTAAGATAGTCCAGACTCGGGTCCTTATCCCTAACTTTCCTGGCGGTTATGGAACATGAATGTTACTTTTTGCCAATTTCACTGAAATTTTGACGCAGGTTTTGTCTTGATAAACTGAGTATACGTATCAAAATACAGGGTGTCCTAAAATTACCTAGTAAACTTTTATATGAACGCAATATCTTAAAAATTATGCGATATTTAACAATTTTATTTCAAATACAGCAACAACAATAACAACAACAACAACAACAATAATGTTTATTTTAGTTGTTCAAAGTGTCTTCCTTCAACTTGAACACATTGTTCACAACGTCCCACTACCGATCGACAGAAATATAAAAGTTTACTCGGTAATTTTAGAACACCCTGTATATTTAATCCATTCTTCGTAATTTATAATTATTCTTTTGAATAGATTTACTTTACTTAATATAGATATTCAAACAGAGACATCTCTCTCCTACAACATTTTCCAAACCATTCAAAAACCAAATATGAAAGAATTTTTAAGTATTTTCATTATTTGATTATTTTCTATATAATTTGTGTAGATTTGAAAACGAAGGCGAAGAAATACTCGGCTGGCTTTCTCGCATTTTCTGAATGAAGTGCGGTTATTGTACTGTATTTCCCCATACTATGGCGGAGACGTAAATCCCAGTCTTTAATATCCGTACGGGAAGACCTAAGCCAACCCGTTAAAAATCCTCTATGTTCTTTGGTTACGTCATTTTCACGAGAAGTGTATAAGGACTGAAATAAAAGTATCTTATGTCTTGTGTTGTATTTTGACGAAACATTTTTATAAGGGGCTCCCCCTTCCCCCCTGCCGCCCCCCTTGATCCAAACTTTAAATTTAACTATTGTCGGACGAAATTTTAATAGGAAATTTGACAAGTAAACTTTGTCAGTAACCAAGTCAAAAGACTTAGTTTCTAAGTGTTACATGAAACTATTTTATACAGGGTGGTCCAAAAGTCCCTATCACTATGCAAACATCATTCGGTCGTACCTTGATGAGCTCTTACCAAATCGCTGGATTGGACGTGGTGGAAACAACCCTGGGCAGCACGATCTCCGGCTTTAACACCATTAGATTTATTTGCGTGGGGCTTTGTAAAGTCTGGGGTTTACAAAACAAGAGTTACAGACCTGCAGGATCTACGAACCCGCATTGTCGCGGTAGTCGCTAAAATAATTACAGAGATGCTTGAGAATGTGTTCCGCAATGCGGTGGACAGATTTCAGATTTGCATAGACACTGATGGTGCTCACGTCGAATCTTAGACCTGAGCTTGATAAATAAATATACATCTAATTGTGTTACTACTTTTTTATCTTAAAATACTATTATTTTAGCAAAATATAGGGATTTTTGGACCACCCTGTATATAACGTGCTAAACGAGCGTATGTTCGTGCTGACATATTGTTACTGGCAGCAGTCATATGAGCCTTATCAATATTCAAAATCAGAACTAATGGGGTACTGAAAACAGTTAATTTGAAAAAAGAAAAAGGGCAGATACGAACTCCCTCACCTTTCAGATTTAATCACTGAAGCGTTTCCAGCAATGATCCAGTACGCTTCTCTTCAATTTCATGCCCTATCTGACCATAATAATTACGACCTGCCGATTCTATATCAAGCCAAACAAAAGAAGATACTAATGCGCAATGAAGTGTCTCTTGATTATCTGCGAGCATTTCCTCTTTACCTCGTAGGACTCCAGTGTATCTCATTACCTTTTCGTGTATCAGAGAATTTTCAAGCTAATTTGTTTCTTAATCCCGCTCGTGTTTCAACCATTAAGTTTTGTAGTCCATTAAAGAGTTCGGTCACGTCTCTCTCTTTATTCCACCACGGTTTAATGCAAAGATTGTAATGAAGAAACAACAGCTTATAAGATGATTTCGGCACTGTTGTCATATATAAAAACCTCTCTATAACGAAATATATAAGTTATATTTGTGTCGTTGTAGAGATGTTTTCGTTATAAAGAGGTTTTCCTTTGCCGATATTGTAGTGTATATTTTAATGACCTACTTAGACCCTCATTAGCTATTATTTATATATACAGTACTTTGTAATGTATATTATACAGTACATTAAATCCATTACTTGACAGTATTTCTCCGTGAGGAAGAAACATTCTAGCCAATTACGTATCAGCTTTTAGGCCTCAGCCAATCTGCATGTCGCTTACTTTCTTGATCGGGGAAATGGCGGTAGAGACGAAAACGTGCAGCCCAGGTTGAGTTAGCGAAAACACTTCCTTAACAAATCGTATTTTTGATAGAGAGAGGTTTTTCGAAATGCCCAAGGTGTTTAGTAAAGAGAGGTTTCGTTATAGTGGAGTGTCGTTATTGAGAGGTTTTGATATATATATATATATATTATATATATATATATATATACGAGTATAATCGCTTTCCAGTGCCATATCGATTTTTCCAAATTGGCGGAACAGTTGTAGAGTCAATTCGAAGGGCCCATAGTTCGAACCCTACCCTAATTTAACCTATGTAACCTAACACACCCTATGTTAACCCAACCCGGTCCACTCTACCCTAACAACCTAACGTAAGCCCCAAAAGACTTGTCTATATAATGTCTCTTGGCAAAGAAAATGTCGTTATCTTGGTCGAATTCCCTGTCGACCTAACCGTAATGAAAAACATACCCTTGTTATTAGATTACTTATACCATAACGCCCAAGAATGCATTATAAACAGTGTTGTTTACTCAGAATGTTATATATATATATATATATATATATATATATATATATTATATATATATATATATATATAATACACACAGACCGTGCATGGAATAAGGAACTCTTCTAGGATAATTAAATCCACTATAGTCCGAATAAGTAATGGTAAATGACAAATACCATAGTTTTTCTTTTTCATGATGCTAGCCCGACGCGGGCAACGGGTCACTCGCAAAGAGGTCCCAAAAATATAGCTTCCCTCACCAGCTATCTGCAAAGCAGAGGGGATCCAGCTTTGGGACAGGATCTAGGGTTTAAAGCAGCCTATCCCAGCTACATTTAGAACCTCAATATAAGCAAAAGACTCGCTGCCTTCACGTCAGATTGAATACATCAAAGAAAAAGGGGTAACTATTATATTTTTAACCAAAAACCAAAATTTAAACCTCAACTGGCAGAATCGAGCGTCCACTTTTCAAGGCACATAATATGTCCGTTTCAAAATGGGAATGAACTCAGAATGGTTCCCTGAGGTTTTTCATTCCCATCTTGAAACGGACATGTTATGTGCCTTGAAAAGTGGACGCTCAATTCTGCCAGTTGAGGTTTAAGTTTTGGTTTTTGGCTAAAAATATAATAGTTACCCCTTTTTCTTTGATGTATTCAATCTGACGTGAAGGCAGCGAGTCTTTTGCTTATATTGAGGTTCTAAATGTAACTGGGATAGGCTGCTTTAAACCCTAGATCCTGTCCCAAAGCTGTGTTCTATCTACTTTGCAGATAGCTGGTGAGGGAAGCTATATTTTTGGGACCTCTTTGCGAGTGACCCGTTGCCCGCGTCGGGCTAGCATCATGAAAAAGAAAAGCTATGGTATTTGTCATTTACCATTACTTATTCGGACTATAATGGATTTAATTATCCTAGAAGAGTTCCTTGTTCCATGCATGGTCTGTCTGTATCATAAAAAACCTCAGGGAACCATTCTGAGTTCATTCCCATGTGTGTATGTGTGTGTGTGTGTGTGTGTATATACATATATACGGGGTGTAACAAAAGTTCGTTCTCATAGGGAAATAAAATATAAGATAATTGAAGGCGAGAATAGATTTAAATGTACATTACAAACAGTACAATCAAATTACTAATTAATCCAGTACATGCTCGTCGCTCCAGTAACGACAATTGTGGTGATTCACTGTTCCATTTAAATGAAAACAAGCTTCGTCCCTAAATAAAGTATCGGAAAAGATTTCCCTATGACAACGAACTTTTGTTATACCCTATATATATATATACACACACACACTTATATATACACTTCAACGCCCGCTGCGCCTTGCGCAGGAAAAGCTCCCCCCCCCCCCATAAACAGAACCTATAGGGGGACTGGGAGGTGCGGGTCTGTTACTAAAACCTTCTCTGGTTCTCCCTTAATTAATGTATATACTAAATTTGGTGTAGATTACCTTAGCCTTTTGGTCGTGTATAAATGTATAAATGAACACAAAACATCATCCCATATATATATATATAATATATATATATATATATATATATATTATATATATATATATATATATATATATATATATACCCACTGTTATATATATAGTATTAGTATATACTGTAGTTTTTCTGCTCAGTGTGACGGTTACATGTGTTTCGTTTGAAGTCCGAATAAAAGTGATATTACAATAAAAATCCTGCAGGTAATCCTTTTTAAGTAGTGCCAATTTTTGAGTAAATATTCAGTGTACACAGTCGTATGTCTCTTTAAGTGGTGAAATAGCGGCGTATGTTGAAATAAAGCAAATAAAATCAAAGCAACTTAATCTATACAGCGTTTTTTGAGTGTTTTGTCTCCGAGGAAATCTAACTGCCCATCGAAAGGCAATATCCCTCAGTTATACCCCGCGGTACACTCCCGGGCACCAATCAGTAAGAATCTACAGCGTGCCACATCTCCCATTCCCCACCTCAAAGAATAACGGAAAATCTTTCCCTCCCTCATTTCTAAAGTCAAATCAAGTACCACACTTAATTAATTACCATTTTGAGTTAATATTTCGAGCACAATCATTTACATACCATTAGAAACAGTCAATGGCAAATAAATTCATACAACCCTATGGATACTGTAAAGAAGAAACAGATAAATCAAAGACAATCCGCTGCGACCTTTGCCAGTCCTTAGTCGAATTTCAATGCCTGAGATGGAGCGACGAAGAAATCTCTTATAACAAGCGCTAAACAATTGAACGGAATCAAGTTCTGCAAAAGATGCATAATCGAAATAAACTCTTTTACGGTCTTTAAAGCAGAACGAGACTATGAGGAAAAGGCAAAAGAAGAATTTATGAATAGCGAACAGAGAAAAGAAATAGAACGAACGAAGATAGTACAAGAGGAAACTGCGAAAAATAAACAGAAAAAGCGAGTAAACGGGAAGCAGAAATAAAAGAAGCACCAACAGAGGAAACAGAGGCACAAAACTAAATCCAAAGATTTCAGACAAAGGACATTAGCAGCAATAGGAAAAAACAAGCAGACAATAAGAAATCACACTGAAACCACCAAAAACAAAGGTCCCAAGTAAAAATGGGGAAGAAACTATATGTAAATACTATGTGAAAGGAATTTGCAGATATAAGGGAGGACAATGTATATACGAACACCCTCCCTTATGCAACTACTTTTACAATAATGGTCTTTGCAAATTCGGTGGAAACTGTAAATTTTACCATTCAGACATCTGACCTAACGTCCTTGGATTTCTTTGCATGGGGTTTTATCAAATCAAACGTCTATCAAACGACGGTTACAGATCTGCAAGATTTACGTGCTCGTATCGTAACAGCAGTTACAAAAATAACCCCTGTCATGCTCCAAAATGTGTTCCGCAATGCTGCTGACAGATTCGAACTCAGTAGATATACTGATGGTGCTCATGTAGAATCATATGCTTAAGTATTCATTAAATGTGTGCCTTCTATTATATTGTTATTGAATTTTACCCTTTTTCCTACGTTTACACTGAAATAGATAGGGACTTTATAAACACCCTGTATAATACTCTGCGGCGATTTTAATTTCCCATTTATAAAATACACAAAGGTGGGTAGAAATATATTTATACAGCAAGATAAGGGGGGGCACAAGAGAGGACCAGAAGCAAGCAAAACTGCTGATGGCTCTCACAAACGAGTTTATGCTGACACCAAATACCAAAAAAAATAACTGCCTATATCTGGTATTCACGAATAACACGAACTTGATTGCTGATATAAAAATAACCCCAACCAGGGGCGTACACAGCATTTCTTAAAGGAGGGGGCACACACACACACTATATATATATATATATATATTATATATATGTATGTAATAACGCCTCTCCCCGAGTTCGGGCAAGGTCAGGATGTTACTCGAGAGAGGGTATTACTTTAACACTCCTGGATGCAGAAATAGTTTACTCTTCGTATTTCCACAATCGAGGAGTACTGTGGGCTCGTGATTTTCTTTTTCCCAGTTATCAAAGTCCAAAGAGTAGAAAATAAACACAACGGCTTACACGATTTTCAATTTGAATATAGGCGAGATAAATATAATTGATTAGAATGAATCAAATGTTTCTTTTATACAGAACAGAGAGTTAATAATAATAAAATAAAAGTTTCATAATTATAATATTTACTTTTTCTTCATTGTAAGATATGAAATAAGCCAGAGACCCCTCTAAGACACCCTTGTCCGTTCTGAGTCCCCAAGCTTATATGAATCAATTGCAAGCTACTGATCTTTCTCTAAAGAGTCAGACTTAAATTGAAACCCAATCTTCCAATTTCCAAAAGCAATTCCCGTTAACGGACCGAAACCCTTTCTGCCCGGAGACCTGATCCAGGGATCTGCCTTAAGGGCGTTGATCCCCTTCTTATATAGTCAAAGGAACGGAACCTGGCAACGCCATCACGCAAGTGTTGACGTCACCTGAGAGCGTTGTTTTCCCCAAGTGAAATCAAAGAAACCATCTGCGTCACTGCGTGTGAATTCCGTTCGGAAGGAAACGAGTCATACATAGCTTGGGAAATATCGAATGAATGAAATTGCATAAACATAATCGTCATCAGGGCGCGGCTTTACTTCGATTATGAATTATAACATGTATAATATATATATTATAATATATATATTATATATATATATATATATACACAGTGGTGTAGTGCTGTGGGAACGCGTGGGAACGGCGTTCCCTTACTTTTTTTGGTAGACGGAACGGCGTTTCTCACTATTTCAAATAAATCCAAACTTACAAATCTCTAACGTCATTAAATTTTAATTCCCACCCCTAGAAGAAATATGAGAAAGAATCATTAACTGTTTCATTTCTTTTAGCTTCGACTGAGGCAATGCTAGCCTATAAAGATCTAGTGAAACAGTCACCACAGCGTACCAGTTGTTAACTTTTTTTAGTTAATCATTCCATTTGTTAGCTATTTTTATTGATCGTACTGGATGTCGTATATCTAATGACACTGGAAATACTGCATCTTCAACCTTGGAATATATCCTAATATCCAGTGCATATGACCTCAAAATATCCCTGAAATTGGTCAGATTTCAAAAGATTTCCCGGGGGCTTACAGTGCCCCCCGGACCCCCAGCTGTATGGGCTCGCCGCGCTCGCCATTGTCCCCCCCCCCCGCATCTGAGTAACACTTTCAAAATGCGTTCCCTCACTTCTTTATTTAGCACTACACCACTGTGTATATATATATATATATATATATATATATATATTGTATATGTTTGTGTGTCAGCTCAAAATTGATGATGATTGATTTGGAATCAAAATGAATTGCATCTTGGAAGGCTTCAGTTGTATTTTATTTCCAATCTCAGACCACAACATAATCGAGTTATCAACAAATATAGCGATAGCATTAAAAGACAATACACATACGGAAGGAAGAAGAAAATTTGGGGCTTTTAACTTAAATTCCAAGACCATAAATTGGGAAGAAATCAGATCACATATGGCCCAAATAGAGTGGAGAACAGTTTTAAAGAATAAACCAACTAAGGAAATGCTAACACCCATGAAAGAAAAGACGCTGTGAATTATAGAAAAATATGCTCCGAAAGCACAACCAAAAGGAAAGAGGAAATGGCTAGAGAGGCAAAAGAGAAGAATATTCGGCAAAAGAAAGAGAGTAGCGACGAAGTTAGCTAATTGCGGAGACAACAACGCCAGGAAAGTAACACAAGAAAAACTGGAGAGTATCGCAGGGAAATACAAACCCTGATTAAGGGCCATATGGAGAGAGAGGAGGAAAAGGTGGTAGAAGCAATAAAGGAAAATCCAAACTACTTCTATATCTATGCGAAAAGGAAAACAAAAACGCGAGCTACTATCGGGCCTTTAAGGAAAGGAAATAATGAACTCACAGACGATCTAAAAGAAATGTCTGAAACATTAAGAGCCCAGTGTGAATCGGTCTTCAGTATCCCAAAAAGTGACAAAGCGATACCTGACTTCGATGCATTTTTCGAAGAGAAATTGCAAGAAGAATGTATAACAGACTTTGATTTTACCCCAGAAAATGTAGCGCGAACTACACTATAGGACAAATGAAATCACATTCAGCTGCAGGTCCGGACAAATGGAACGCAGTATTGATTAAAAACTGTAAAAATGAAATAGCTACACCCTTATACTGGATATGAAGAAGATCCCTAGACACTGGGGAAATACCGAGCATCTTGAAAAGAGCGAACATTGTCCCTATATATAAAGGAAGGGATAGATCTCAAGCAAAGAACTATAGACCAGTGTCATTGACGTCTCACCTCACCAAAATATTTGGAAGAATAGTCAGAGAGAAAATCTATGACTTCTTGGAGACACTGAAAAGTTTCAACGAAAATCAGCACGAATTTCGATCAGGAAGATCATGTCTATCACAACTTACAGAGCACTATAACAATATCCTACATGCACTTGAAGGCGATGAAAACTATGATGTCATATACACGGATTTTGCTAAAGCTTTCGACAAATGCGATCATGTTAAAATAGCACATAAAATGAAACATATGGGAAGAACAGGCAAAGTGGCAAAATGGATCTACAACTTCCTCAGAGAACGTCTACAGGTTGTCAAAATTCAAGGTGTATCATCATCACAATCAGAAGTATGTAACTCACTACCACAAGGTACAGTACTGGGCCCACTCCTGTTCATTATCATGCTAACAGACATAGACAGTGGAGTAAACAGCAACAGTGTAGTAACATCCTTTGCAGACGATACAAAGATCAGCAGAAAAATCAGTGATGCAAATGAAGTGGAAGCCTTACAGAGGGACACGAACAAAATATACACATGGTCAGAAGACAACAGCATGACATTTAATACCGAGAAATTTCAGCTCTTGAAATATGGTAGACAGGAAATTCAGAAAAGCACTTAAGTGGTCGACTTGGGGGTAATAATGACCGATGATGCCAAATTCGAGACACAAAATCAGATAGCGATAAGCAAAGCAAAAGGAGTCGCGGGACAAGTACTAAGAACGTTCAAAAGAAGGGACAAGACAGTAATGATTCCCCTGCTAAAAACACTGATCATAACAAAACTTGAATACTGCTCAGTTTTGACGTCCCCATATAAAAAGGAAGAAATTAATAAACTTGAAGAAACGCAGAGACATTTCACAGCCAAGATTGATGGCTGCAATGAACTCAACTACTGAGAAAGACTAAGTAAACTAAATCTGTACCCGCTGGAAAGAAGAAGAGGGAGGTACACCATAATCTACATATGGAAAATGATAAAAAAACTAGTACTAAACCTCAAACTAAACCCAATTACCATCCAAACAACGCTGCAAAATAGGAAAGGCAGAATGTGTAGTGTTCCCAAATTAAAGGCCCGACAAGATACCTCCTCAACACTGAAGAAAAATAGCTTGGTTGTCAGGGGGGCCAAGACGACTTAACCAGCTTCCAAAAGACCTCAGAAACGTTACAGGGGTCAAAGTTGAAGTCTTCAAGAGAAGACTAGATGCCTGTCTTAGGACGGTACCAGACGAGCCGGATGTACCTGGCCATGTGCGGTGGAGAGCGCAAGAAAGCAACTCGCTCCTCCACCAAGCTAGGCCTAGAGGCGGGGCCACCAGTTTGACCTTCGTGTGAAGAGAGACCAACACACGGAGCCTCAACTAGGTTAACGAGGTATATATATATATATATATATATATATATATATATATACACACACACACAGCCAGTCTTCATTATTCGTCGTGGATGGGTTCCTGAGGGCCACGACGAACAACGAGGCTGACTAACCATCTGACTTACATGTTATACGCGGAAGATATATTCCAATGACAAAAATGTTCCTATAATAAACTATTTTACAATATTTTTACAGTAATATCTTACCAAATGCATTAATCCTTTAAGACCGGAATTTTTTGTCGGTTTTTTTTTTATGCAAAAAGGAAGGAGTGAAGGACGAACGCCCGCGAAAACGCCCACTCCATATAGAAAGAGAAGAAGAGAGCCAGAAACAAAAAATAAAAGTTACTCTTAAATATTTTTAATTTTGAAAAGATTGTGTAGTGTGTAAGATGTATGTATGTGCACTGTGCAGTGAAGAATAGAGGGAGAAATGTGTGTTTGAGAGCATGCTGGACTGCTCACAGGGTAGATGAGATACGGAAAAAGATCAGCTAAGGAGGATAGTGACAGGAGAAACGGGAGTTCCAGCACTCCCTGTCTCCTGCCTAACATCCTCCCCAGGAGTACTTCCCTGGTCGATTGGTGTCTACAGGCTCCTCCTTTCAGTTATGAATGTGTGTATTTGAAACGCTACCAGTTTGTACCAGTCGTCCTGAAAGGGTTAACGTACAGTATCACCTGGAAAAAATACATTACTAATAAATTTAATTCATAAAAATACATTTTAAATCTAAATTAATTTATATGTAACACTCCGACGTAGCAGTGGTCGGGGAGGGGTGGGAAGCGGGATTATCATCCGCCTTCTGTTCTTCATCGTTCAGTTGGACAAACTGTACACGTAATTTAATACTGTGCAATTGGACAAACTGTAGTATGATTATTGTGCACTTGGACACAATAGTATAATTATTGTGCACTTGGACACACTGTAGTATAATTATTGTGCACTTGGACACACTGTAGTATGATTATTGTGCACTTGGACACACAATAGTATAATTATTGTGCACTTGGACACACTGTAGTATAATTATTGTGCACTTGGACACACAATAGTATGATTATTGTGCACTTGGACACACTGTAGTATAATTATTGTGCACTTGGACACACTGTAATATAATTATTGTGCACTTGAACACACTATAGTAGTATAATTATTGTATATTTATTTATTTGAAATGATGAAGGTTAACTCGTACGTTTTTAACTGTTTTACGATGAAAAAAAAGCTTCAACGTTTTGGAGTTAATATTTTAAAAAATTGTGCATTTACTCTCATTTAAGTATCTTCAAACGACGAATTAACCTAACGACGAATAACGGGGCAACGAAAAACGATGACTAGATATATATATATACACACACACGATTGTCAACCTTATGGAATAGTAATAAAATGCGTAGTTACAGAGAACCAAAAACGGCTACCAAAAAAAACTAATGTCGAAGAAAGAGACTATAATTAATTCTAATTAAAGTGAAATCAAAGAAAAGTACTTTCCAAAGAAAGTAGGAAAAGAAAGTAGACCTTTTATGAAAGTTAATTAAAAATTGGGTTACAAATCCACGCAGAAACTCTCTTGAATACAAAGTAAAACCGAGAAATTTCTTCCCTTTGGACGCCATGGCCCGAAATGAAATCACATTTTCTTTAAATTCAAACTAAAATATCCTTTTTCTTTTTCTTCTTAAAACGTTTTGACAATTATGTTATTATTATTAAATTACTATTATTAACTTCGCCGAATACACACACACACACACACACACACACACACACACACACACACACACACACACACACACACACAGAGTATGTATATGTATATTTTTAATTAAGTTATACCTACTCCGCGATCCGTTTTCTTTAAAAATTTCTTAAAAAGAAATTATTTTTAATATGAAATCAGTTTAATATTTATGCGTAACTATTTTATTATTATTAATTTTAATTAATCATTTAAAAATTGTAAAAAGTTAAAAAAGGACTCGGAAAATAGGTAGAAAATATGTTTTATTTTTTATTTTTTGTTCTTATTTAAAACATTAAAACATTAACTTCATTTAAAAATATTAAAATTTTGATTAAAAGTAAAGAAAGTTGTTGTTGCCATATTTTAACTTTAATACGCAGTGGAAGGAAACCCAACTAATAACTGAATTTGTGTGATTACCAAATTGTAAAATGAGTTATTAAACTTTTGATGAGAAATGGGATTACAAACTAAAACAAAGAATATTAAGTGAACCACTGAATACGCAAGAGGAGGAGGAGGAGGAGGAGGAAAAGGAGGAGGAGGAAGGGGAAAAGGAGGAGGGGAAAGAAGAGGAAGAGATAGAAGAAAATGAAAAGGAAGAGAGAGGAAAAAGAAAATTAAGAGAGAGAGAAGCAAATGAAGAGGAAGAAGAAAACGAAGAGGAAGAAAAAAAGAAAGAAAATGAGGAGGAAGAAGAAAATGAAGAGAGAGAGAAAGAGAGAAAGAAGAAAATGAAGAAATGAAGAGGAAGAATGAGGAATAAGAAAACGAAGAGGAAGAGAAAAAGAAAATAAAGAGGAAGAGAACGAAGAAAATGAAGAAGAAGAAGAGGAAAAAGAGAAGATAAATATATAGAATTAAGAATTTATGTTTAGAATAAAAATTATGAGTAAAAAGGTAAATGTCTGAAAAATGAAGGTTAACACGTTCATAGGAAAACGTTCAAAATATAAGGAAATTATTGAGCTACGTTCACAATAAATAATTGATAATGCAATTTACATAATAAATATTCACAATAAAAGCTCGCAAATATGAAATAAGTGATGAATAATTTAGGACACACACACACACACACACACACACACACACACACACACACACACTGCGCATATTTCTGCTGCAATAATTTGGTTACTCTCTACGTATTCGTTGTATGACATCACATGATGTAATTTTCCGTTCGGAGGTATTTTTTTGTGAAAGGAAGTTTACATTTATTTCATTTACATAGAATGTAAACTGAGAAATCGGGTCGTGTGACTTTTTTCCATTTGGTTATGGCCGTATCGTTTGCCGTTTTCAGCGCGGCCAAAGTCAACGACAGATGACGAACGAACTTGACACTTCACACGAAAGTGTCGTAATATTATATCAGAGTTCATTGCAGAAATGCATTGCTGCCTCGTAGTGATCTTGGAGGCATTCATCGGTCATAATAAAGTCGAAACGTGCCAATTCTTGAGGTCGAGATTCCATGGGTGACGTTACCCCTGCGTACGATGTACGTCCGAGAAGGGTTTCACTTATCCTGAATAACCTTGGTTAAAGGGAATGTAGGGTTCGATGGAGACCTTAATTGCTTTCCGACAGAAATAAGTGCCTGAGGAAAGCCTGGACTGAGAACATGTTGGCGAAGAGCCATGGATTTTGGAGGCATGCACCATTGCACCATTCTCAGACGAATCCGAATTTCGACATCCGGAAGGCGGACCTTGGTAAAGAGGAAACCAAGCGAAGTCTTCGTCCGTCGATACCTTCAACCTACTGTGAAGTGTTGGGAATAAGTATGATGATGTGGGTGGCCATTTGGTACTTTGGGAAGACCGAGTTGTTTAAAACATAACAGTAACACCATAACATCGACACTCTAAAAACTAACTTAACCTAACTTATGCTAACCTGAACTTAATGTAACCCGCAATATACTTGTCGACAGAATGTCAAGAAGATTAGAGGTCGTCAGCTCGCTCATTTCATGGGCACTGCAAAGTCCTGACGTCACGTGAACTCCATTTAGCTACTGTGGGAATGATTTGATACTTATATATATATATATATATACAGGGTGTCCGAGAATTATCTGTACAATTTTTGGCTGTTATTAAAAGTCAACCATGAAGTGTAGAAATTCCAGTTTTGTCCCATTTTACAGAGAATCTCATTAAGTTTTTTCTGATACCAAGTTTTGACAAGTTTTTTAGAAATTCCAGTGTGTCCGAACATTATCTGTACAATTTCATCTTTTAATAAAATTCTTGATAACACACGTAAAATTCTTAAACAAGATTATTTAGAATCTGTATTTTCAAAAGTTTCTTTTATTAAAGTAACGTTGTTACAAACATTCGATATGTGCACCATTAGTGATTCGCAAAACATCCAATCGATACTCCAAATATTGCCATGTACGCTGCAGCATATCCACATCAATTCGCTCAATAGCAGCTGTGATTCTTACTTTTAAATCATCAATGTCTGTCACCAGCGTACATTTCTAAAAAACTTGTCAAAACGTGGTATCAGAAAAAACTTAATGAGATTCTCTGTAAAATGGGACAACACTGGAATTTCTACACTTCATGGTTGACTTTTATAACAGCCAAAAATTGTACAGATAATTCTCGGACACCCTGTGTATATATATATATATATATATATATATATATATATATATATATTCACTCAGTTATCCCTGATTGAGAGGCGGTCCATGATCATGGTTAACTTATTATGCCCTTCTGGTAAATGGGTGGTGAAGCCGCTGTTGCCCGCCACCACTGACTGGCCTCCCACCCCGCGCAGCACCACTCACAATATTATTTCATTACAGTACAGTATAATATGCAATTAAATAGTTTGTACTCGCTACAAGACGCGGGATTATGCGAAGCCACAAGCGCACATGCGTACTCTATGAAGCGCGGAGGGACAATGCTTTGTCGTGGGCTGGCGGGAGGCGAGCCATGGATGTAAACACTACGTCAAATCACGGTTAACTCATAATGGTCACAATTAGTAAATCACGGTTAACTCGGTTCACGGTTGAGTGAATCATGGATAATCGCGTGTGTAATATATATATTTGAATGAACAGTAAAACCCAGGTGTGTATATAACATTCTCGTTTATAAATATTTATTGATATTTTAAAATGCTGTACTGATATCCAGAGGCGTATTATCATTTACTCAACCAGTCAGCTCTGGAACACACTTCCTCAATCCATCTTCCCCCTTGTCTATGACCTACAATCTTTCAAACGAAGAGTGTCCAGGCATCTCGAAATACCTGGACATTGATTTTGGCTCGCTTCTTCTTCTGTGTGTGTGTGTGTGTTGGAGAGGGGGGGGGGCGCTTTTGCGGGCATTCGCCCTTGGCCCCTCCTTCCTGCAGAAAAAAATATAAAAAATAATTCTGCCGTCCTTAAGCAGGGAAATTGTCACCACAGTGGCTTACAGTTGTGCCATTTGTCATTAGAGACTGGTGTTCGTTTTTATTTTAAAATGTGTTTTAAATCCATTTAATTTGTTAGTGCTTATAAGTTAGTTATTTTCTATTTTTGTTTTGTTTGTCCTATTTTTGTTGAAATACGACAAAATTTGCCCCTTCCCCCTTCAAAATTTGGTCCTCTTAGGCAAGTGCCTACTCTGTCTATACGTAAATCCACCTATGTTGATATCTGAATTGATAATTGATGTACACAACGAGAACATTGTAAGTGTTTTATTCTCTTGTTCCATTTTTATTTGATTTTAAGATTTTTAAATTTTCTATTTTTTAATTTTTTAATTTTTTAATTTTTTAAAAATTTATTTTATTTGCTTTAAAGAAATTATAAAATTTTTAATATTGTAAAATTCAATTTTTATAGCACTGAAGATAGAAATGTATTCCAAAAAACATCTGCTTGTCCCTTGCACACTTTCTAAATAACAATATTATATACCTGGGTGCTCTATATATATATATATTATATATATATATATATATATATATATGAAAAATTATTTCACGAAAGTGACACGTGAAAAATATTTATGATGAAAAAACCACGAAGGGAAAAAAAACACAAAGGGGTGCTCAAGCGCTTTCGTCTAATTCGTCTAGTGTTCCTGAGGATGTCATTAGACGAAAGCGCTTGAGCACCCCTTTGTGTTTCTTTTCCCTTCGTGGTTTTATTCATCATATTCATCATATATATATATATATATATATATATATATATATATATGAGATTAGTTGGACAAATGTTGTAATATATGCACCAAAATTCATTTCGAAATGTTGAAATAGGTGTATTTTAAGCTTGTTCAAGGATTACATCTCATATGTTCGTATCCTGTGGAGATGCAGATGAAAAAGGGTTTCAAGTAGACTCTATATAGACGTAATATAAATCGTATAGAAGCCGGATAGAAGCCGGATAGAAGTCGGATAGAAATAGGATATAATTCTCATACACACTCAATATCTCAGGAATTATAATGGTTCAGAAAATTAATTCTCACGCTTCTGGAAAATGTCTTTTGACATTCCGACAATAACTCTCTCTCTCTCTCTCTCTCTCTCTCTCTCTCTCTCTTCTCTCTCTCTCTCTCTCGTAACGAGTGAAACGTATTTAGTAAGAACAAAAAAAACCTCGTGAAATCGTCGGGATGAACAACAACAGCGAAAATGGCGCATTAATACAAAATTAAAATATAGCCTAGCAACGTTGATAATAATCCCATTTATTCCATACCAAAATGGAATATTGCACGCGCTAAATATTCATTTTATCTTTTATTATATAATTTCGCAAAATCTAACAACCAACCAACCTAAGTAGAAAGGGGAGCCGTGTATATAAATTAATTACATAAGTGGTGTATGTTGGAGTATATTGACCGAATATGCAAAACTAAATGGGGTTTACCGGCTTGATATCAATTAAGAACGAATTTAAGAGGAATAACTGCCATTTAGTATAGGATCACGGATCCAAAATCCAGAAATTAAGTTTTAATTATTATAAACTTTATAGATTTTTACGTGCTTGTCTTGTTGTAAATGGGTCAGGTGTAAGTGCCAAAAGAAGGAATACAAACGGTGTGTGGTGTGTGTGTGTGTGTGTTTGTGTGTGAGAGAGAGAGAGAGAGAGAAAGGATGCAAATTCAATTAACTTGTTCAAATATCTGTGTGTGTGTGTATATATATATATATATATAGTTTAGCTGTAAAGCCGTCAGTATGTGGAAGGTATTAATTTTAAGTGTAAATTTACGACAAATTTCCGGATAAACAAAATGAGAGTTGGTGACGTCACTAGCAGTCAAAATATCATGACAAACGACTGTTATGCAGAAACTTTTGTTTAAAACGGAAACTTTCCATTGCTAAAGTTTGTTAAACGTATTTTCTTTTGTAAAATTCTAAAACACATTTCGAAAACAAACAAATAATATATATATATATATATATATATATATGCTATCACTAAAGGTTATGTTCGCTCCTGTTCGGTGTTATCTTTTGTATCACTTTCCTCATACACGGAAAATATCTCCTACTTTGTTATAGATGTTTTCTGGGGTTCACTTTAGGTTACGCTAGGTTAGGTTAGGTTAGGTTTACCTAATCTAACCTAACCTAACCTAACCTAAAATAAAAATTGGGTGTGTATAATCATGAGATAGTATGAAGTAGTAGAAATTTAATTTCGAGTTTTTTAATTAAAATCGTAACGAGAGTAAAATTTGAAAAAATAATTATTATATAGGATAAAAAAGGGCATTCTCCAAATTTTTTTAATGGAACCCCTCCCTATCTTGATGCAAGCGTAAATGATTAAAAATTTGAAAAAATAAAAGATATACGTAGGAACAAATATAACTTCAAAGACCACTGATAAAAATAGAGAGAGAGAGAGTTACAAGGATAGTAGTCCGTACAGGGATCGAACCTGCGACCTTCACAGAGTTGGAGAAATACCTTCAAAGAAATGAGAGAGAGAGAGAGAGAATTTTTTAAAATTTTCTGACATTTTCAGTATGAAAACATACGATCCAATAAGTGCGAAAATTATTTAACGATATTGCTAAATCGACACGATATTTATCGTATAGTTATCAATAATTATTGGTACAAAGTTCGTAACGAGTGGTGTAAAAATAGAAGCAGATAATATGTAAGTATATAATTTTAACTGATTATCCTTTTAAGATCTTGTTAAGTCCTCGACTTTGAGATTTAGGACAAAGTATTCAATAGGTGACGTCTTTGTTTCTACGTTATTACGAACGGAGATCTACCAGCTTTTGAGGGAGAATCCAACATTGTGAGACCCAGACGATATCCACTGGGGCGGAGGCCGAAATCTTATGATATTAACTGGGTGTACAGAGAGATGACAAAGGTAAATAGACACCTTTAGTTTTTATGTAGTTTTTATTTAAAAATAAAAGTGAATAAATACATTAAGTAAAACTGACACAAGTTCTGCCATTTTAGTGATGAACTTTTGGGCCTGCCTCACGCAGGATCGTCTCGCGACTCACGACTCATACGCGACTCGAGTCGCGTGTGAGTTTACATTACTCCTCCCACTACTTGGGACTTGGGAGGGGTAATGCCATCCCTCTAAAACTGATTCCCCCATTTTCTTAACCCCGTATAATCCCTTTAGAATAAATGTCAAAGATCAAATATGAATAAAGTCAGTAAAATCCTGTAAACACAAAAATGAAATTATATATACACCCGGGTGCGGCAAAAGTAACGCCCTTTTAATAATTGTATCTTTATAGTTTTATACAGTATAATTTTTTAGTTTTATATTGTATCATTTTGTTATTTTTTAGTTTTTACTGAGAAAGTACTTATTATTTTTCTTAAAATGCTGTATTTTTCTTAAAAACCTTATTATTTCTCTTAAAATGCTGTAATTGATTTATTTCCTTCAATAAAAGAGAATAAACTAAAAAGGGCGTTATTTTTGCTGCACCCGTTTTATATATATATATATATATATATATAATAATGCAAACCACAAGGAAAAGGAAAAATGATTCCAAGACCTTTCGTGTATTCAGAAGTACACCTCGTCAGGGAATGAAGGGAGAAGGCGAGATGACGAAAATATATACATATGTACAAAGGGACAGAAAAATAAAAAGATTAGCACACGATTAACAAGGGCAAAACGTTAGATATTAGAGTAAAACAGCCTAAATATGCGTGTAGAACAGCAAATAATTCTAATGCATTGTTTAACTATACAGTATGTATAGATGTAATCATAGTATTAAGTGGGATAGTTCTAAAACACTCGTTAAAAACAGATATCATTGAAAGGAATATTCTAGAATGTGCATTTATCCATTTTAAAAATAATAACAATGCGGCAGTGTATAAAATTGACAATATCCTGTTAAAATTCCTTTTGCCTCTCATTAACTCTTGTTAATTATGCGCTAATCTTTTTGTTCTTCCGTCCCGCTGAATATATTTTGGGCATCTCGCCTTCTCCCTTCATTCCCTGACGAGATGTACTTCTGAATACACGAAAGGCCTTGGAATCATTTTTCTTTTTCTTGTGGGTTTGCATTATATATATATATGATGAAAATAATCACGAAAGAAAAAGGAAACACAGAATGGTGCTCAAGCGCTTTCGTCTAATGACATCTTGAGGATGTCATTAGACGAAAGCGCTTGAACACCATTCTGTTTCCTTTTCCTTTGTGGTTATTTTCATCATAAATATTATTCACACGTGTAACTTTCGTGAAATAATTTATATATATATATATATATATATGAAAAAAGTGCCCCCATCAGGGTTCGAACCCGTCATCTCTTCTGCGTTCATGCATAATATTCCATATGAAAATAAAGGCATAAACAGTCACATTTTTGTTTATGCAAAATGTCCCCTAACAGGATTCGAAGCCGGGACCTCCAACTCGGAGTCGGGGGAGCTGACCACTAGACTACGATAGGATAAAAGTTAATACATCCTGGTGCATATTTCATTACCCGACGGAAACACTTCACTTATATGAGTTTAAAGATAAATATTTTATGACCACTGAAGAAAGTAAATAATTATTAAATATATAAATTGTCTTTGGCTGAATAAAATTCCCATGGAGGGACCACCTAGAGTCGGCTGTAAAAGCTGTTGTGACTTTTGACACGTAACTCTCTCTCTCTCTCTCTCTCTCTCTCTCTCTCTCTCTCTCTCTATCTCTCTCTCTGTGGCTTAGAAAAATACGCCATCTTGGAAGTATTTATGTGAAATAAACTTCAATTTTTTAGAATGAAGTACAGAGTAAATTCAGTGTTGTGTTGGCAATAGCAAATCCTTTAAGTCCATTGACTCATTTCAGGATTACCGAATGGTTGGCGGATGGAAGGAAGCGATTTATTTTTACGCTAATCTGGTTGGCATAAACTTTCCAAATATTTTCATCTAAATTTCGAAAAATGAAGTACCTCGTGTGTGTGTGTGTGTGTACTGTGTATGTGTGTGTGTGTGTGTGTGTGTGTGTGTACTGTGTATGTGTGTACTGTGTATGTGTATGTATGTGTGTGTGTGTGTGTGTGTGTGTGTGTGTGTGTGGAATAACTTGCATGAACACGCGTGGTTAAAATTTACCCTACCGAACCCGAGACCTCTTGAGTAGAAGTCGCAGTTGCTACTGCACTACGACGCGATAAAAGTTAACACAAGTTGTTGTATAATTAAACAACCAAGGATACACCGTGAGTTCGAATCCTGGTGGAGGCAATTTTGTTTCATACAAAAACCCCGCGTACTCATTCGTGTTAGTCCAGCTATGCGACCCCGATGTTATACCAGAGAGCGTTGAACTTAATGCTACTATTACCTCGAGTGCAGAAGGGTTAACACATAAAACACCACTGGACTCAAAAACGTTCAAGTGTTTCCTCCGCTGTTCAAATATATCACAGGTATATTTAAACAGCTAGTAGTGTGGTACTAGCGCTCGTGATACTTTCTCAGGAGGTCCCGGGTTCGAATCTTCGATCCTAGTGCGGCAGTTATATATATATACACACTTTGTTACTTCATGTGAGTTCGAACGACGGTTCAGGATCGACCTGCGGTCGACCCCTCTGCAGCATCCCGCCTCATTTGCGGGATTTGGTGAAGGAGAGAATTGCTGTCTGATCTCCTCCTGCCCTAGTAGCCAGTCACGCATGGCTGGTCAGACTTTGCACAGGAATCTGTCCCGCTGGTTCTTGAAGTTATTCATGTCGGCGTGTTGAAGATTCCTCACTTCTTTTGGTAGGACACTGAAAAGCTTTGGGCCTCGTATTCTGAGGGTATTTTCCATCCTCGTTTTCATGGATCCTTGTCCCACCGCAGCTGGGACAGTAAAAAATCTGCCTCTTCTCTCATTCAAGTTTGTTTCTATTTCAGTCATAAGGTTAGGGGGAGAGCCCTCAAGTATTTTCCATATGTATATTATTGTGTACCATTCGCGCCTTCTTTCGAGAGAGTAGAGTTTCAGTGATTGTAGTTGAGACCAGTAGTCTTCACCTTCCGTTTCCTCTATCTTAGACGTAAAAGTCCTTTGTATAGCTTCAATGTTCGGAGTGTCTCGTTTTCTGCATGGGCTTGTGAGTATTGAGCAATACTCAATTATTGGTAGGACGACATTCTTCCATAATTTGAGTATGATGTTTGCTTTTCTGCTGCGGAAGCTCCTCCAGATGATTCCCATTATTTTTCTAGCCGGTGTAATTTTGATGTTATAATGCTCTCTGAATTCTGCATCTGACGACATTATTACTCCAAAATCCCTGACTTGTGGACTTGGTGTTATCTGTTTGGCTTGCAGAGTTTTGTACCCTTTATTTTGTAGCTTCATGTTATTACTATATCTTAGAAGTTGGAATTTTTCTCCGTTGAACTTCATATTGTTGTCTTCTGCCCACTGCAATAATGTTTCAATGTCGTTTTCTAATCTTTCTATGTCACCTTCGTTCAATATTTCCTTGCATATCTTTGTGTCATCTGCGAAACGTGATACAATACTGTCATTGATATCTGCATCGATATCTGCAATCATTATTATGAACAGCAAGGGAGCTAATACTGTCCCTTGTGGGAGAGAGCTCTCTACTTCCGAAACTTCCGATTTGACTCTTTTTACCACCACTCTTTGTGTTCTTTGCTTCAAGAAATTAAATATCCATCTTCCTAGCTTTCCAGTAATTCCTGTATTCTTAAGTTTGTGTGCTATAATTCCATGGTCACATTTATCAAAGGCTTTAGCAAAGTCAGTATATATTACATCTATGTTTTGTCCTCGACACAGTGTTTCCAATATTTTTTCCTGGTGGTCTAATAGCTGTGATAGGCATGATCTTCCAGCCCTGAAATCATGTTGATTTGGGTTGTATAAGTTCTTTTCTTGTAGGTAGTAGGTAGTTTTGCCTCTAATTATACGTTCAAAGCACTTTATAAGGTGGGAGGTGAGAGCTACCGACCGATAATTCTTGGGCATTGCTCTGTTACCACCTTTGAATAAGGGGGCAATGTTCGCGTTCTTTTTAATGGAAGTGGAATCTGTCCTGTGTCGAGTGACTTCCTCCAAAGTAAGTATAGCGATTTGGCAATACTCTCTTTATATTTCTTCAGAAACGTGGCACTCCATGTGTCTGGCCCTGGTGCCGAATTGTCTCGCAATTGTGATAGAGCCTTAATTACACGTCCTTCCGAGAATTCTAAGTCCATTAATAGGTTTGTGCCAGAATTTGTCCTTGCCTGATTTGTATCAATGTCAAAAAATTCGTCTGCGTTTTCTACTTTCATCTCGGACTTAGAGATGCTAAACACACCGTTAAATTGTTCTTTAAGCAGTTCGCTCATTTTTTGGGGGTCATTTGTGTGTTTGGTCTCCCCGTCTATCAACGGACCAATATCTCTCTACACTGTATTTTCCTTTTCGCAAACGTGTAGAAATATTTTGGGTTATTTTTTGTTTTCTGCTACCATGTTTTCCTCCTCGTTTGTCTTATGTATGAATGTTTGCTTTAGGTCGATTTCTATTTCGCCTAGTTTCCTCTCCAGTTTGAGTCTCCTTGCATCAGTTCTGCATCTGTGAAGATGTTTCACGGTTTGCTTCCGTTGTCTAAATAGTGTCCTGATTTTTCTCTTGACCTTGCTACGTTTTCTTTTTTGTCTCTCTGGAACATGCTTCAGTAATATAGGTTTGGTTTCAGTCTCCATTATACTTAGTATTTGTTCTGGAGTCTTCTCGTGAAGTAGCAATTCCCAATTTACTTCCTTTACCTCTTTATTTACACTTTCCCAATCTAGTTTGAATTTATGTTTAAGTCTTCAAATATTCCTTCTGCCTCTCTGGGATGCGTTTTCAGACCTCTGGATGGTAACTTCAATTGTACTCGTATATTGATTAGGTTATGGTCGGAGAAATTTGTGAGCGTTACCTTTTTATTTATTATTATCTCATTGTTATTTGTCAAAATTAAACCCAAAACGTTCTCTTTTCTAGTGGCTTCACAGATTTCCTGGGTAAGGGCGTAATGTTTCATCATATGTAATAGCATTATTGCTTGGGTTCTATCATCTTTTGTAATGTTGCCATGAAACTTCTCAACATATATGACTTCGTCATTTTTCTTTCATGTTATGAATGGGAAATAGTCCAGGCAATCTAGAGCAAAAATAGCTTCAACCTGGGCAAAATTGCTTCAGAAGCTGTCTAAACTGTTTCCAGCTCAGGAACCATTGCAGAATAACATATCCAAAATCCGACAAAATTGGACCCCGGGAACACCCCCAAAAATGAAATTCAAAATGGCAGACTGGCAGTTTCCTACGAAATACAATAAATTTTAATTTCGCTTTGTAGAGAGAGTTATGACGTTTTTCTTGATCAGTAAAATGTTTTAAAACACATTTTCGTTTCTAAATTAACCTATATGACACTAAAAATTGTATTAGGCGGCTAGTATTAAACTATGACGTCACGTAATGTAAATAAAATATACTGTATGGAGTGTATGTGAGAATGGACATTGCTACATCTTTATAAACTTATATTATATACAACTCTTTAATTCCTACTCCACTATCAAATCTGCGTATTTGTGCTTGTCATTTTCTTTAAAACTGTTATTATGTAGTCCTTTTAAATACTGCAACACAGTTTATTAATTTGTGTTTTCTGTTTCAGACTGACTCGGTGTGCGTCCGCCTTCAAGAATGCAGACCCCTGAAGAATTGCGCGTGATTTGTAAGGAGAAATTGGACAGCGGACAGGAAGTGGTTCACATCTCGCAAAAAGGAGCAGATGGTATAAATGCATCCAGCCGCAGCCGTGGAAGCGATGTTGTTGCAACAGCTGGAATAAGTGTTCACGTTGTATGTAGGAAAAGGTTTATGGATAAAAAGACCATTGAAATAAAGAAGCGACAGACCGCAGCCGAGGCAATACCAAGGAAAAGTGCTCGTTTTCATGAATACGCATTTTCCAGTGCTACTCACTGTTTGTTTTGTGATACCTTTGTGGACTTTTTTTCCAAACACAAACCAAAATCAGAGCATGTCAAAATAAGAACTACAGAGTTCTCCGAAACCATAAAAAGGTGCTGTGAAAGCCGCTGCGATGAATGGTCGTTTAATGTAAAAGGCCGTCTGGAGTATTATCTTCGTGATTCCTGCTGCAGATTGTGTCTACCATCACACCTGCAGCGTAAATTTTCGAAGTGGAAAAAACATTCCTCGCGCATACTCCTCCGACGATCATGATTCGAAGAAAGGGAGACCAACTAATGAAGAGCAACACCAAGCATTCCTTCAGACCTGTGCTTACCTGGAAGAGAATGATGATGAACAACTGTTGATTGGAGACCTAATTTCCAAAATGGAGGAATATCTTCAAGGAAGTCAGAGCTCTGTCTACGAACGCAGGCACATGAAGAGAAAGCTTTTAGAACGTTACGGAGACAAGATCATAATATCAGGTGAAAGTGGGAAGGCAGATGTAGTAACACTACGAGAGACAGCTAATGAAATTCTTATAGATTATCACAAAAAGTCGAAAGAATGTGATATAGATATAGAGCTACAGAAGATTTACCTAGTAGAAGCTGCTGCAAAAATAATCAGAAGTGATATCAAGTCTGTCGACTCGCCTAGAAAAGATGTGTATCCATCTCCAAATGACATCACTGCAGAAAGTGCTCTTGATTACATTCCCAACAGTCTGAAATTGCTATTATCAAAAGCATTTGCGGGACAGGATGCTTCAAGAAAAATAGGTGCAATTGGGCAGAGCATTATGCAAGCAACCAATCCTAGAGGATTACTACGTCCACTACAGATCGGTTTGTCGGTTCAGCTACACCACAACTTTAGGTCAAGGTACCTTATTGACGTTCTCCATCAGCTGGGTTACTGTTCGTCGTATGCAGAAGTAACAAGATTCGAAAGAAACGCGGCGCTGGCAAGTGGGTCTGGCTCTTTTACTGTTGATGAAAACACTGCAGTCCTTCTAGCAGCAGATAACGTCGATCATGATGTCTGCACTTTGGATGGGAAGAATACCTTTCATGGAATGGGTATGATTGCCGCAATAACTCCGAAGATCAAGATCCACCCTTCTATTCACAGGCGTAATGTTGGTGACAATGACATTAAGAAGATTGCAACCGTTGACATTAGGGAATATAGACACGCGAGAAGCATGTTGAGGGACATCTCATTCCGCGAACTTCCAGTACCCACTGCCACCATAAGTCGACTTAGTCTTCTCTGGCAGATATCTTCAGCAGAAAGATCAGGTCCAAGTTGGTTCGGAACAATGCAGGCAATTCACGGTGGATCAAGTGTCTCACATCCAGGTGTGGCGTCAATCACGTTCCTTCCCATCATAGATATGTCGCCAACTGACATGACCTGCATATTTTCGACATTACTATATTTGAGCAAGATAGCACGCGATCAAAAAGTCCCATGCATTATTACCTTTGATCAGCCTTTGTTCTGGAAAGCTTCCCAAATCATCAATGAACAGAGAGACCTGCAGGACATTGTTTTAATGCTGGGATCATTTCACACTCTGATGAATCTTTGGGAGCAGTCGGTACTCTTATGAATGGTTCAGGATTGTCTGAAGTACTTCAAGAAATATACGGACCAAATGCCGTGCAACACATGATGTCTGGAAAAGCTGTTTCAAGAGCGATACGTGGTCATATGATAGTAGATGCAGCTCTTAGTACCTTACTAGTCGCAGACGTTTTCCCTCGTAATGAAGATGGAACTCCTCATGACCTCCATAAGGAAGCTTGTGACCTGCTCGACGATGTTATGACCGCCAAACAATCAGTTGAGGATGTGGAATCTTCGAATGCATTGTCTCAGATTGCTACCACTTTGGATGCGAAGAAAACTGACCTACAATCTACTTCGCAAACAAGTCAACTCTGGTTGGAATATCAGCGAATGATCAACATTGCACGTTCCTTGATAACAGCAGACAGAACCGGCTCGTGGATTTGCACTTGCAAGCTATGCTGGAGACCATCCCCATAATTGCAGCAGCCGGACATCACAATTACCTGAAATCGATATACCTGTACCTGCAGGAAATGTAAGTTTGCCTTCTGAAAATCCAGCCGTTAACAAAATGTTCCAGGAAGGTAAGTTTGTGGTAAGAAGAAGCGACAGATTATGGGCCTGACTCGGCACAGACCTGGTGATAGAACAAGTACTAATGCGTTCCCTGAAAAGCAGAGGCGGACTGACACGCGGAAGTGGATTTACAGACATCCAAAGGACAACGTGGCTCTTTTCTATGCCTCTGTGTTCCACTTATAACTTAGCAATGCAGGAATACACCAGAGTTTTGTTGGAAAGTAGTGAACAGCACAAGGAAATGAGGGGAAGTAGACAAATCAGGGACGGTAATGACATGAAGAAAGTACTTGAACGTCTGGAATCCTTATCCCCATTCCATTCTACCTCGGGTCTCTGCAACATTGTAACAGGGCTAACTGCTGATCCTGGAGTTAACGTTCATCAATTGCATTCAATCGGTACGAACATTGTCGTAAAAATGATTGGGAAACAAGCCTTTACATATTCTGCCAAAAGATCTGACAAAGTGAAAACACTAGGATCTGCTTCTGCCGTTGTGATCACTGATGCTTCAGATATAGAAGTAGATCCTGCACTACTGTTTCAGAGAATGATGACTGTTGCCACTGGCGGAGACATGAATCTGAAGATGTCATGTGTTACGAAATGTGGCATATCCTCCTGCATTGTTCGAATCACGAAGTATCTTGAGGAAACCCGATAAGTCTCAGCTAGCTCATGCAATAATCAAATACACTGGCACTTTACGCATGGAAGAAGTTCAAGAAATTCAGTGCACAGACCAGTACGTATTGGATGGTGGATCTCTACTACACCGTGTTTCCTGGCGTCAAGATGAAACATATGACAGCATCGCCAACTCATATGCCGATTTCACTCTGAAAACATATGGAAAAGCAATCTTTGTTTTTGATGGCTACAGCAGCTCTCCTACGATCAAGGACATTACCCACAGAAGACGCAGCACCAAGACAAGCAGAAATGTGAATCTCAGTCCAAGCATGAAGTTTGTTGGCCAGAAGGAACACTTCTTGGCTAATGAAAACAACAAGCAAGCATTTATTTCCCTCGTAGGTGAGATGTTGAAGAAACACGGGTGTACTGTTCACAACGCAGATGGGATGCTGATGTGGACATCGTTCGTGCAGCAGTTTCCTCATCAGAAAATGCAACTACAACAGTAATAGGGGAAGACACCGACTTGCTGATTCTCCTTCTGTACCTTGCCAAGGACAGTGGTTTCAAGTTGTACTATCGCAGCGATATAAGACGGGGACCATCTCCTAATCCTGTGTATGATATTCTCAGCATTCAATCATGTTAGGCAATGACATCTGCAAGTATCTCCTGTTTGTGCATGCTTTCACGGGCTGTGATAGCACATCCAGAATTTTTTCGATCGGTAAAGCCAAAAGCATTCGACACACTGATGAAGGTGGCTGAACTCCGTTCAGTTGCAAATACATTCTGTTCTGATTGTTGCCAACACACTGACATTGAAGCCGCTGGAAGAAAGGCAATGCTTCTGTTGTATGGCTGCAAACACTTGAATCCACTAACGCACTACGTCATCGAATGTTAGTTGAAAAGGTAGCTACAGCTAAATCTTTTGTTACACCCGAACGTTTGCCACCTACCGATGCGTCCACAAAGTACCACAGCTTTCGCACATACTTTCAAATACTAATCTGGAAGTCTACAGAAGAGAAGATCGATGCAGAACAGTGGGGTTGGTATGTAAAGAATAATTCCTACTACCCTACAGCCTGCGACAAGCCACCAGCTCCAAATTATCTTACTCAACATGATCCGCTGCTCCTGCAAGACGAAATGTGCTACTTCAAGATGTGGATGCAAGCGTAATGGAATGCCCTGTTCAGCCGCTTGTGGCGAGTGCCAAATCAGTGGTTGCGATAACAACCCAAGTACCGGTAATCTATCCGATGATAGTGATGAAGAGGATTAATTTCTGTATGTTTGTGACCAGGTATCACTTCTTCTGTAATGAACATAACTTGAAACTGGGAAAAAAATAATCGTTGTATTATTGATTATAAAAATCTGTAAAAAGCTATATAACATTATATTTGCGTAATAACTGGTTGTGTTGTATATTGTTGAATTATTTAAAACATTACAACTGAAAGAAAAAGCATCAAATGTATCTCTATAAATAAAAGCGTAAATTATATATATTTTTTTTTTCGTAGGAAACATCCAGTCCGCCATTTTGAATTTCATTTTTGGGGGTGTTCCCGGGGTCCAATTTTGTCGGATTTTGGATATGTTATTCGGCAATGGTTCCTGAGCTGGAAACAGTTTAGAAAGCTTCTGAAGCAATTTTGCCCAGGTCTAACTACAAATTGCCTGGACTAAAATTAAAATCTCCACAAATTAGAATATTTGTTGCTGAAGTTTCAAGTAATTTTAACATGTTTTCTATTTCATTTGTGGCAAATTGGAATTCACTTTTTGTGGTGTTTGGTGGTCTGTAGACGTCCATAATAGTTAGGTTCAGTTCTTTTACTTCTAAAATAATAATTTCGGCTGTGCTGTTTGATTTGTTTGCCTTCACCTCACATGTGTACAGTATGTGTTTTACACATAGATACAACACCCTCCCTCTCGTCTAACCACTCTATCTGCTCTGTATATGTTGTAGTCCAGCAATGCTATTTTAGTATTCTCCATGCAGTTTTCACAGCCTTTTTCGCATTTATGTAAGTGTGTTTCTGTTAGGCATATGATATCTATGCTGGTTTCCGTATCTAGATTTTGTAAGCAAAGCTGGGCACTTGCGGTTTTTTTTGCGGTACTGCGGTACTACCGCACTACCAAACCGGTACCGCATAACGCAGTACCGCAAAGGATCGCTGAAAGTACAGGCTGTACTTTCAGCGATCCTTTGCGGTACTGCGTTATGCGGTACCGGTTTGGTAGTGCGGTAGTACCGCAGTACCGCAAAAAAAACCGCAAGTGCCCAGCTTTGTTTGTAAGTATTGTAATTTGCAGTCTGCACGGTCAGTGTAGAGACTTTGTACATTTATGTATAATACATTTACCGGGTTTCTAATTTTCGTGTTCGATTTTCCTAAATAATGGTCGTTTCCTAGTCGATATATATATATATATATATATATATATATATATATATATATCTGCTAAATAGTTAATGGATGTGTCACTATTTTTCTAAAGTGATTTATATATGTCATTTCGTCGGTGTATATCTATATCCAAGATTAATTTAATCTTGATAAGCTCGTACACCAAAGGAATATATATATATATATATATATATATATATATAATATATATATATCGTATAACGTTGATAAGCTTCTATATAGAATAGAAGAGCACCAAAGGCCTTGTGAATTAACTTTAGTTTAAGATGTTATATTCAGTTTAAGACAGAAAATCAAAATTCATCTCTGTGCCAAGATTAAATGGCATTAGTGCAAACTAATAATCACTTCTTGGCTTTGCAAGCAAGGTATTATGTATTCGATACAGCATTATAAGAGCTACGCACAAGCATCGCTTAGAATTAATTATGATTTTGTATCTAAGCGGTTTCTCTTCTGGATGAGGTGTGTGTGTGTATGTGTGTGTGTGTGTGTGTGTGTGTGTGTAAGAATTTATGTTCATTGATTGAAGGTTTAAGTGAATTGTTTTGTAACTTTTAAAAAAGAAACGCTAAATTGCAAACGTCCCCTTCCAATTTTTATACAGGGTGTTTGAAAAGTCAGGAACTAATATATACAGGGTGGGGAGAAAGTCGCGCATCATAGGAATTTTCAGTGTTGATTATAATATATTACTTTTTTTCTTTTAGATAGGGGATGGCTGCGAAATTAACAACAGACGAGAGGGTGAACTTGGTTTTAATGTATGGAATACCAGGCACAACAAATCGATGAATCGGTACAGAATTTAAATTCTGTACCGATTCATCGATTTGTAGTACCTGGTATTCCATACATTAAAACCAAGCTCACCCTCTCGTCTGTTGTTAATTTCGCAGCCATCCCCTATCTAAAAGAAAAAAAATAATATAATTAACACAAAATTCGTATGATGCGCGACTTTTGCCCCACCCTGATATAGTGTGTCCATAAATTAGCTTTACAAATTCAATTGAAATGGAATTGAATTTACAAAGCTAATTTATGGATACCCTGTATGTATGTATGTGCATTAAAAATTCATAGTTCCTCTTTCCCGACTTATTTGGACACACTGTAAAGCTTTTGTGATTTGTTGGAATTATGTTTTTAATTGGAAGACTTTCTTATTTAATTAAATTTGTTACAGTGAATATTTATAATTTGTTAGTGCAGATTTCGGGATCACACTGTTTTATTCCGTATTCTGTAAACTTTATTACAGTGCTGTAATTGTAATGTACAGCTTTGGAAAAAAGTTTGTCTCGAAACAAAAATTTGTTTTTAAAAGCATTAAAGAATTACTAGTTGGTAACGACTGAATTTTGTTTTTGGAAAAATAATAAAATATCCAAAGAAAAACGGATTATTGCCAATTAGTATTTTTTTCTGCTTTTTACAAATTTTAGATTTATCTGCGAACTTGTTTCCAAAATCGGATATATTCAGTGGGTGGACCAGGGTGTGAAACTCACCAAAATTTTCTAATGGCCCACAGGACCAGTGAGCTTGAAAATCTACTGGCCCGTAAAAAAACCTACTGGATCGCTCTGTTCATAATGTAAATGCCAAATTTGATGTTTTTATTGCCTAGGGCTTACGTTAGAGAACTTAGAGGTGCCTTCACTGACTTCAGTGACTTCATTCATATATTCAATTACATTTACCATTTTCAGTGTCAACCCAGGGGAACTCCTTTCGCCAAGAAGGTTCAAACTTCCGTTCTCGTTTTTCGGCATCATAGCACTGTTTGCCAGCCTTATTTCCTCACTAATTTTGGCCTTCTTGGCAGATCGAGTACGTGACGTGTGTAGAGAAACTTGCATTCACAGAAAATGGATGTAAACATTTTACGTTCGATTGAGAAAATTTGTACATAGTCAATGGTTAACTATTCCATATCTATATCTTACATTATATACAAAAATAGTGTGTTGTATTATGTATATAAATTCCCCAAGTTTTATATACGGTGTAAGAACTATTTTTCAAGCTTATACAAGGCATCATTCATTTGAGAAATTCCTTCAGTAGTAGTATCGAGTCCATAATAAGTTATAATAACTTTATTATACCATGATCGAGTCTACTACCGGCATCAAATTTTATCGAATTCATGTGCATTAATAAATGCAAACAACATGGCCATTGGCTGGATACGCGAGGTTAATCGGCCTGGAGCCAATCATTACACAGTTTACGTAGAGCATAGTAAATCACGTTTATATTATTGTGGTATTGGTAAAAGATTCGTCTGCTCTGCGCCAATTTATTTAAACCTACCTTACATAAAGGCTACATTATATATTGTTGATCTTATGAATAAGTAAATAATGTTTCACATGTATTGTGCTTATCTGTGGATTCTACTAGGCTTGCCAGCATAGCAGCAGGGTTAAAACATCGCTGGTCACTCGGACCAGCTGTCTTATGAAAATTACTGATCCGATGTGAAAACAACTGGCCTCGGGCCAACAGGCCAGCGGAAATTTCGCACGCTGGAATGGACTCGTCTTGAAAGTTTTCCAGATTTAATGTGGCAGTAGGGTTCCACAAAGGACGCTCTACTGGCGTTCTTCTTGCATATTTAGCTGACTCTTGGTTTTATCCTCCTTTCGGGATTTCGATGAAACTGTTGCTATTGCGCTGGACCAGGGGTTCCAAAATGGGGGTAAGCGAGGAGGTTCCCAGAGTTACGCGGCATCTTGCTTTGAAACTAACTTTCACATGGAAAAGTACTCTCAAAACATGGTGTAGCAGCTACATCGTCTTTTGAGCAATTTTGAGTAAGGGGGGGGGGCACTTGCTGAAACCACGATGGGTACGCAGCCGAAAAAAGGTTGGGAACCCCTGCGCTACACATATCAGAAGCTTTTGATAGAGTCTGGCACAAGTCTTTAATTTCCAAACTGTCTTCCTTCGGTTTCTATTCTTCTCTCTGTGCCTTCATCTCTGATTTCCTTTCTGGCCGATCTACAGCTGCGGTTGTAGATGGCCACTGTTCTTCTCAAGCTATTAACAGTGGTGTTCTTCAGGGTTCTGTCGTGCCACCCACTCTTTTCTTTTTATTTGTCAATGATCTTTTAAGTCGCAATTCCTGTCCTATCCATTTCTGTACCGAATGATTCCACCCTTTACTTCTCCACCCCCTTTACTTCTCCACCCCCTTCACTTCTCCACCCCCTTCACAAAGCGTTGATCTCAACAGTCACTCCATGATTCGAGTAGGACGGCTATGGCGCACTTGACCTCTGGTCTTTCTACTATCTGATTGTAGAATCTGTCTACTCGTCACAATCTTCCACACGACCATCCCCTTACCTTCAACAACACACAACTCAATCCTTCCTCTTCTCTTAACATTCTTGGCGTTCCCTTTTCATGTGATCTTTCCTAGAAAGATTACATATACTCTTTTTCTAAAACAGCTTCTAATTGGTTAGGTGTGCTGTACTGGCTTCGCAGTTTCTTCACCCCGGCTCAGTTGCTGTTCCTGTACAAGAGTTTTGTCCACCCCTGTATGAAGTACGCTTGTCATATGTGGGATGGCTTAACCCATACAGCTCTACTTGACCGGGTGGAATCAAAAGTTTTTCGTCTCATCAATTCTCCGCCTCTTACTGATTGTCTTCAATCCTCTCTGTTCGCCGCAATGTTGCCTCACTCTCTCTTTACTATCGTTATTATAACAGACACTGCTCTTCTGAACTCTCTAACTGCATCCCTCCTTTAAGGTACCATACTTTCAACACATTCTTATCTCTTTTCTGTCGAATACTGAAACGTAAGGGTTAATCGGTATTCTCAGTCTTTCATGTACTCAACTGGTGAACTCTGGAACAATCTTCTTCAATCCGTCTTTACCCTTGTCTATTTCCCCCAATCTCTCAAACGCAGAGTGTCCAGGCATCTCGAAAACTCTGGACCTTGATTTCCGCTCTCTCCTTCTCCTTCTAGGGGGCGGGGTCCATTTTTGCGAGCGTTGCCTTTGGCTCCTCCTTCCTGCATAAAAAAAACATCATTTCCAGTTAAATCAACGAGATTAAGCAACGTCACTTCTATTAAATAGTTGGACGGGTGGCCGTTGTCTGCATTTAGATGATGTAGTGACCTGTAGATGGCTCAGATTCCGCATTAAATCGTAGGCCCACTCCGTCATAATATGACCTTTTGAGCCCTCAGAAAGGAGGTTAAATGACACCAAATATAAATAGACAAACCTCCTATTCTCTCCATCTATCTACCTCTTTCTATCGTATATATCTACATGGCCATTCCGTTGCAATAGAAGCAAATTAAAACCATTAATAGAACTTTTTTAACACAGTTATACACAAAACCGCCATTTTGAATGGAAATAAATTGGCATAATTCGTAAGCAGATAATAGAACGTTAATAAGAACGTTAATAAAAGTGTTAATAAGGACGTTAATGAAAAACGTTAATTATAACGAACGAAAAGGCAAAGACAAATTATCATATTTTCCAGGTTTTTTTTTAGTTTTCTTTGTTATTTTTGGGGGGTTGGTTGGTTCGTTCGTTCGTGTGTTTATTTGTTTTTTGCTGTTGTTTTTCTTTGAATCGAAGTTAGCAATTTTATTATGAATTATATTAATGTGGTAGTATATCTATCTATCTATCTATTTATCTATATATATATATATATATATATATATAGTCGTATATGTGGAATAAATTTCAATTTAAACACGTGAAATAAATAAATGATGCACACCCACAAGGAAAATTGAAAACGATTCCAAGGCCTTTTCGTGTATTCAACACGACACATCGTCAGGGAATGAATGGAAAAGGCAAGAAGCCAAATATATATATATATAGGGTGGGCCAAAAAAACTATTACCCAACTTTTGAAAAACTATTGTGGCTCACCCTGTATATTGATCTTACTGCTGAGGCCGTATGTTGTACCCATACTTTTAGTCTTTCAAACGCTGTCTTTGAATCTAGATTCAACGCCCCAGGAGTAGAGGTACAGGCTCACAACTGGAGGGAGGTATCAGAATATGGTGCTCAATTGAAAGGCGGTCAAAGTCAGCAACTGATACTTTCAGATGACAGTCAGTTTCTCCATAAATAATTAATTTTCCTAATTTTTACACAAAATAATTAATTTATTTCCTTTTTCATTTCAGACCATCATTCTGCAATAGTTGGTGAACAAGTTATAACATAATGAAATGCTTTTTGGGAGATGAAGTATTGATATTGAACCTGCGAAAGAGGAAACACTGGAGTGCAAAACTAATGAAGAAAGAGTTTCCAAATAAACGATGGACGATACCTGGACTTCAATATCTCAAAGAAAATTGATATCACAGGGTCGACCAAACGAAAAGAAGGCAGTGGAAGGCCAAAAACATCACGTACTGAGGAAAATATTGACACGGTTTCATTCATGATATGCAGTCAAGAAGAACGACCCAACACCCACAAGTCCGGTAGAGAAATTTTAAAAACTACTGGTATTTCTCGCTTTAGTGCTCGTCGTATACACTGCGTTCGCACTTATTAAGCAGATTACATTTTCTCCAATGTTTTCAAAAGTTTTTCCCCGACTTCAATGAAATTTGTAGCAAATAATCACTATATATAGCAGCATTGATGGTATTCATTTCGATAAAATATTTTGACAACTAAAATAATTATCTCATTTTATTGAAAAATATGTAAAATATTGTGTTCGGAATTATTAAGCAAGTATTCTATTTATGGATCTAAATGGTGAAAATGGGTAAGAAGAAGGATTTAACACCAACTGAGAAAAGAAAAATAGTCAAGTTACTCGCTGAAAATATAAAATCTATTGAAATTGCGAAGCAGTTTGGCAGAGCTAATCGAACTGTAAACAAGTTTGTAGCGGAGGGTAGCAAACTAAGGCAGCGAAGTAATAAAGGAGCTATAAGAAAAGTGACAAGGCGGCAGATATCTGTAATGAAGCGCAAATTGCAAAGCATCCATTGTCCTCAAGTAAAGAGGTTTTTGAGCAGGCTGGCATACATAATGTACCAAGAACAACTCGATGTGGAATCCTCCAAACAATTGGCAAGACGTGTAAACCTACGATTCAGTCACCATTAACACCCAGGTACAAGAAGGCGCGTGTTGAATGGGCGCGTCAGTACGCGAAAACAGATTTTAATACTGTATTGTTCACCGATGAATGAAAAGCAACCCTTGAGGGTCTTCATGTCTGGTCAAGAAGATGGATTGCCGAGAGCCAATTTCTACCATCGAGATTAAGACGCCAACAAGGTGGAGGTAGCGTCATGTTTTGGGCAGGATTGATAGGCAATGAAGTAGCTGTCCCATACAGAGTGCCTGATGGTGTAAAAATGAATGCCCAGTCTTACACAAACTTTTTAAAAGAAAACCTCATTCCATGGTAGAGATTGACCCTTAGCAATCCATCTTCTTGATCAACCATCAGATCCCTCAAGGGTTGCTCTTCATTCATCGGTTAACAATACAGTATTAAAATCTGTTTTCATGTACTGACGCGCCCATTCAACACGCTGCTTCTCGTACCTGGGTGTTAATGGTGACTGAATCGTAGGTTTACACGTCTTGCCAATTGTTTGGAGGATTCCACATCGAGATGTTCTTGGTACATTATGTATGCCAGCCTGCTCAAAAACCTCTTTACTTAAGGACAATGGATGCTTTGCAGTTTGCGCTTGATTACAGATATCTGCCGCCTTGTCACTTTTCTTATAGCTCCTTTATCACTTCGCTGCCTCAGTTTGGTACCCTCCGCTACAAACTTGTTTATAGTTCGATAAGCTCTGCCAAACTGCTTCGCAATTTCAATAGATTTTATATTTTCCGCGAGTAACTTGACTATTTTTCTTTTCTCAGTTAATGTTAAATCCTTCTTCTTACCCATTTTCACCATTTAGATCCGTAAATAGAATACTTGCTTAATAATTCGGAACACAATATTTTACATATTTTTCAATAAAATGAGATAATTATTTTAATTATCAAAATATTTTATCGAAATGAATACCATCAATGCTGCTATATATAGTGATTATATTATTTGCTATAAATTTCATTGAAATTGGGGAAAAACTTTTGAAAACATTGGAGAAAATGTAATCTGCTTAATAAGTGCGAACGCAGTGTAGTAAAAGATGATCTGGGTCTTAAATGTTTTAAAAGTCGAAGTTCATAAGCTCTCTGCATCAAATAAGCAAGCAAGAGTTGAAAAATGTCGTGGTCTGTTAGATCGATTCCCAGACAGAGAAGTGTCGAAAATATGGTTCAGCGACGAGAAGATCTTTACGGTTGCTTCAACAATAAACACACAAAATGACCGAGTTTATTGGAAGACAGGACAAAAAAATCTATCAGTCTAGATCGACTTTGCAGAGAACGTCCGCATTTTCTTAAAAAGTCATGGTTTCCATCTTTATTTCAAAGTTAGGGAAGTCAAAGATTGTTTTTGTTGATGAAAATGCCAAAATCACTGCTGCTTATTACCAGGAAAAAATTCTTGATGCGGTACTGCCGTCGATAAGGGAGAAGTCAAGGTTGCAAGCATGCATTGATAATGGAGGAAGGCACATTCCGCATAATCTTGGGCTCAATTAGGTAACTGTATAGAAACAAAGTTTTTCTACCCGTGTCTGTATAACAGCGAATTACAAAATAATGGTTTTTTTGGCCCACCCGGTGGTTTGTTCAAAAAGTGTTCGGACAGGGTGTTTATTTTCAGAACAAGGTCACTCTTGGAGTTGTGACTGTGCTAAATATGTCTCTGCATGTCGAGACAGGTTGACTGATAGGGTTGCACTTCATTGTGTAGCGTCAGTCCACTGTGGTGAGCCGATAAAGTTAAATGTGTTTTGTTTCGCGGCCATTTCTTACGATGTCGGAAAGTTTGAATGTTGAAGGTGTGCACCATGAATATGCTCACAAGGACAAACCATCAACAAGGAATTTTACAATGAAGTTTTGAGATGTCTACGTGAAGCAGTTCGGAGGAAACGGCCGCAGAAGTGAGAGTCCGGAGACCGGATGCTTCATCAAGATAACGCGCCATCTCAGTCGTTGCAACTTGTCCAGCAATTTTTGGCCAAAACCGCTACTTCCCAAGTACAGCAGCCTCTATATTCTCGGGATTTGGCTCCATGCGACTTTTTTGTTAACGAAATTCAAACAAACCCTGAAACGACACCGATTCGATGATGTTGAGACCATTAAAAGAAATTCGACGGAGCAGCGTTTGGTCATTCCGAAAAGTGCTTCGAAAAATGTTTTCAACAGTAGCAGGATCATTGGGCAAAGTGTATGGCTTCAGAAGGAACGTACTTTGAGGGAGATTAAGCCCCAAACCCTGTAAGTACCATATTCTGTCTACAAACGCATCAGTCCAGATAATTTTTTAACAAACCTCGTGTGTGAGTGTGTATATACACACACCTTTCAACCTTGTACTCTCCACCTTACATAGCCAAGTACGCCCGGCTCATCGGGGGTTGTTCTGAGCCAGGCTTCTCATCTTCTTTTCAAGATGTCCACCGCAACACCACTCGTGCTCCTTAGGTCTTTGGGCAGCTGATTAAACAGTTTTGGTCCTCTCACAACAAAACTCTTTTCTTTCATGGTTAAGGATGTTCCCTGTCTAGCCTTTAATTTGGGAACACGACACAGTCTTCCTTTTCTACTTTCGACTGTTGTTTGGGGAGTTACAGGGTTCAGACTAAGATTAGGGGCTAGTTTCTCCATTATTTTCCAAGTGTAAATAATGGTGTATCTCTCTCTTCTCCTTTCCAGTGAATATAGGTTTAATTCGCGTAACCTTTCCTAGTAATTTAGTCCTTTGCACCCATTGATCTTGGCTGTGAAGCTTCTCTGAATCCCTTCTAGCTGTCTAATGTTTTTTTTTTATATGGGCATGTTAGGACCGAGCAGTATTCCAATTTGGGTATGATCAGGGTTTTCAGTAGATGAATCATATATCCTATCCCTTCGTTTGAAGGTTCTCAGTATCTGGCCAGTTATTCTCTTTGCTCTGTTTACTGCTATCTTATTTTGGCATATATATATATATATATATATATATATATATATATATATATATATATATGTGTGTGTGTGTGTGTGTGTGTGTATGTGTGTGTGTGTGTGGCTAAAAAAAAAGCCTTGGGATTTGAACATCAATAACTTCAAAAATATGTAGCTCACACTTCCAAAATTTACATAACCTTTTCCTCACTTTATTGATAATCTATCAAAAGAATTTCAGACCTCTACATAAAATACTTTTTCCACAGCTGAGAGAACAATGAGGTATGGTTAAAAACAACGAATATCATAAACTGAAAAAATTTTATTATTCACATCTTATCAACAAATATGATCAATATGTCCGCCGTCCTGCTTACAAACTAATCTTAACCTTTTCTTCCACGACATGATACATTTTCTGATTTCTGCTGATGTTATTTTGTCCAACAAACATTCGAGTATTTTTTTCTTTAATTGCATTTCTGTAAACTTTCCTGTTTGGCCTTCATAAATCTTCTCTGCTAGAATGTTTCATATGCAATAATCCATGGGATTGCAATCAGGTGATTGCAGGGGCCAGTCGTTTTTTCCAATGAAGTTGACTACATTCTGTTGTAGATAATCCTGTGTGAACTTGCTGTGTGAGCTGTAGCACCATTTTGTTGGAGTATGAAATCATTTCCATAATCCAGACGCCGACAATCAGGTAAAAGATTCTCTTCTAATAGATTTACATAGGTTTCTGAATTAGTTTTTTTATTTTCTGAAATGAAATGAATTATCCTCTTTCCATTCCACGATGCACCTGCTAATACCATGATTGTTTTGGAAAACAGACTTGTCTGGTGGTAAATCTCGATGGGGAATGTCTTTCTTACGCCGACCATAAAAAACATCGTTCCGGGAGTTTCGAGTAATCTCGATGGTGAAATCTTTTTCATCTGTAAAAACTATTTTTTTAACATCATTGGACGAAAATCTATAAAGCAATTTTCTACAACGTATTTTTCTTTTAGTTCTGACATTGCTGTCACGTCTTGAAACACGGATCCTTTTAAATGCTTTAAGTCCTACCGTTCTCTGCATTCTTTGTATGGAACTTCGACTGATACCTAAATTTCTTGCAATTTTCCTCTAAGAGCAGTGTGACCCAGGTCGATCCTCTTGAGATAGGCTCATCATTTCGATCATTGCTATGTTGTCTTGAGTGTAAACTATTTTAGGCCAACCACTTCCACGCTTCCGTGCCGTCGAACCGGTTGCTTTAAGTTTTTTAATTATTCTATTCACAGACGTAACATTACAAGTTATTCCTGGAAATTCCCTTAAAATTCTTGCCCCAGTCCATCTTTTTTCCAAGAAACACTTTTCAATCACCGCTTTTTCACCGTTAGTTAGAACCATAATTTGAAGGGTGAGTTTAAAAAAAAGTATTTAAGATAGGCATTTTTCAGAGACTAACAGATTATCCATAGGCTAAGGAAACTACTACAAGTCTTAGAATAGTTGCCAGGTACAGCTAATACACATTTACTGTAGGATCTATGATATTCGTTTTTTTCACCATACCTCATTGTTCCCTCAGCTGTGGAAAGAGTATTTTATGTAGAGGCCTGAAATTTTTATGATGGCTTATCAATAGATTGAGGTAAAAGTTATGTAAATTTTGGAAGTGTGAACTGCATATTTTTGAAGTTATTGATGTTCAAACCTCAAGGCTTTTTTTTTGGCCACCCGATATACAGTATAGCATAAACAAAATAGTTGGAAGAGGTTAGTAAAAAATTAATAAGTCGTAATTAAAGGAAAAAACGTATTTTAACAAGATTTGGTTTATTTTATACATTCCCGAGCTAATCCTTCTTATTTTGTTAACGCTGTACAGAGACACTTATTTTCAGCTCCATGCTTTTCCGTTTATTCTCTGATGAGGTGTATTGTTAAATACACGATAGGACTTGGAGTCACCTTTTACTTTTCCTTGTGGGTGTGCATCGTATTATATATATATATATATATGCGTCCATGCGCCTAGGTGGTGTAGTGGTTAGCGTCGCTGACTACGAATCCATCGGCCCCGGGATCGAGACCCGGTGAAGGCAGTCGGCGCGCAGCAAAACCCAGCTGTTCATCCTTCCACACAATAAAGAAAATGGTTGGTAGATAAATGGGTGGCGTAGTGGCTAAGACGCTGGGCTGCTGTTGGGGCGTGGTTCGGATTTCACGTTAAACTGTAGGTCTAAGGTGGAGTGAAAAGCTTGACCTTCGTGCGGAAGCTAACCAAACCAAAGGTGTATATATGTATATATATATACACCGTATATATCCCATTCAATTAAATACAAATGAACCAAGCTTTCAACTTGAGTTCTGAATTACCCTGTAGCACCTCCCCCGCCCCCCTAAACACAAAATATAAACCATGACGCAGATTAAAAATTATAATCATAATATACTATCGCTAAAACTGACATTTAGCATGAGGATCTCTCTCTCTCTCTCTCTCCTGGTTCACATTAGTGATTTTCATATTGCGTGCATGCGTTGCTCTTCATTTTGGAATGGTTCGAGGAGATGTACAACAGCCAAATATTAGATGGAGAGTCATTAGTGTTAATGAATGGTGGTATGTACCGCTTGTATACACACACACACACACACACACACACACACGTGTGTGTGCGTGCGTGTGTGTGTGTGTGTGTAAGCTTGGAATTCAGTCCATGTAGAGGTACCTCAGACAACTTGTAGGTATATGCTGGTATGAGAGTCCAAAACTCAAACCACTCGTCCATCCAAAGTCCCAAACGTTTCTCCTTCTGGAGTAATTCATATTACTTAACTCCTAAAACCTCCTCTCGTGTATCACGTGACAGGCACTATCCATGGGGGCCTTCTGTTGGCAGTAAATATAAACGTGGAAGAAATTTATACCGTCAGTATGGAATCAAGAGTTACTTGGGGTCATTTGTTTCTTGAAATGGCCGAATAGTTAGCATTCTGGACTCGCATACCAGTATACACACCAGCGGATTCGAGGCATTGATAGATGGACAAATGTACGTCATTCATTTTAATGCGCGCACAATTAAAATGCGTACACGAGCGTCTGTGTGCGAATAGCCCATACTTGCACGCCAATCAATAGAGTTTGTTGATGGGAGTAATGTGCGTGAGTTTGCCAATACTTGCGTGCATCCAGGCACTCAAGTTGTAATGATTCGTCGAGCTGCATAATGTGAATAACTTACTTTTATATATATATATATATATATATATAAACACTCTATTGGTAAAATGTATTTCAGAATGAATTACTTTATTAAAGTTTTGTTTTATTAAGCTTTTGGCTTTACTGGGCTCGCACATTTATTAAAAAGGGTAACAGAAATCTTGTTAGAATTTTTACACCTTAACCATACTTTATTATTAAAGTATTATTTATAGTTTGGAATAAAGAAGTTGATCCGGAAATTTTCTTAATGACTGCGTACAGTTGCGAAAAAAAGTTCGACGCAAAATTATAGAATTTCGAAATAAAACAAAAAAATAATAATTAGTAATTTTACTAATTACTAATTACTAATTAAGAATTTTGGCTTTCGTCGTAAATATTGAAATATAAAAAAAATACTAATTAGTAATTTTTTGCTGTTTTTATGAAAATTTATTTTATTCGGATAACTTTTTTCGCAATCATACTTCGAAATGTAGTAATTTTATATATATATATACTGACGAAATGGTATCAAATTTATGTGTAAAAATGTTTCTCTTCCTCTGATTGGTCAGCCCTTGGAAGAAATAAAACGTGGTCCCTGATTGGAAAATTAATAATCCTTAATTCAACGTTCTGAATACACATTGGTGAGAGGTATGCAGACCTCGCCTACGTTGGCGGAGACTTTTGGAAAAGAGACGAACATTTTTAGACGAGATTCCGTTACTATTCCATATATGTATATATATAATGAAGTACATGACCATATTTACTATCTGATGCATGACATTCGGAAACAGAGAATAGTAAAGTTTATTTTTTGTTAAAAGATAAAGGAGAGTTCATTGCTGCAAATAGAGTATGAATCTTTAAGAGTAAACTCAGGTGTAGGTTTCCAGTTTCTCCTTCCTCGAGGTTAAGTGATGTTGGAGTTGTTCATCAGTAGCTGTATGGGTGACCCTCCTTCCGCGTTCAGGTGATGTAGCTACCTTTTGTAGGTGGTTTGGAGTCCACGTAAAGATGCAGGTCCTCTCCGTCACATGATCTTTCCAGTTACGAAGGAAGTTAAGTAACCCCAGACATTATTATTATTCCACCCAGCCCCCAACCCCCAAGAGACTTTCAGGCTCTCTGCACCTTCACTAGTTTTCCCCATCTAAAAATTAGAAAATTCAGAGGAGACTTAACAAGATGTTTTATCCTTGGTTGGTTGGTTGGTTTGCTCATTGTATCAGTTGCTCGGAAACACTAGCACCGGACCTCCATATCCTGGGCCAGTGGGACAATTTGTTGACAAGACATGTATATTGTTGATTAAGTGCCCTGATGGTTAGGTTAATTAGATTGGCATTGGTTAATTTAGGATGCTAGGTTAGGGTAGGCTCAGTTGGGTTACGCTAGGTTAGGTGAAGTTAAATTCACTCTTCAGAAGGGTGCACCCTCTCTTCATTGAGATAACAGTTGACTCGTCAAAATACATTGCTTAGAACGGGGTAATCCTCAGTTTTGCAATGTTTTATGAAACTAAACGAGATCTTTCATATTTTTTGCAATACCCTGCAATACAACAGCGCACTACAACAGTAGCCTACGTCTAACGTCTGACTCTTTCAATCAAAAACCCTCGTAAAATGTTTGGTCTGACAAGCAACAAAGATTGATTACTTCCGCTAAAACACTGAGAATATTTTGCAAGTTCTCTAAAATGTGAAACATATCATATCTTCCAACTTCATATCTTCCAGGAGAATTATATCGTAAATATGATCACGGATCATGTTGGTAGTGTTCATATAAAGGAAAATACGTCATATTTACTAAATACCTAAAAAAATAAGGTTTAAAATGAGGTGGAAGAATATTTAATTATAATAATTAGGTAATTTCACAACTAAATTAAGGTACAGAACTTGAAAAGACTCCATTCGCATCTACAAAAAAGCATCTAAGCCAGATAAACAATATCATTGATTTAAAGTTAAATTTCAACCGTTTCGACGGCTGGTAATCTTTGTAAGATCAGGAAGAGATGTCAGCATTGATGAACTTTAATATGAGTAGTATACTGTTCCCTTATCTCGGGCTACGCTCTATGATAGAGTTACCCACAAAGTGTAACCAACGAGAAGTAATGACAGGTGTCATAGAGGCAAATATCACAGAGAACTTGGAGCAGTATCGATGGGATGAGTTTAGTTCAAGCGAGAAGTAAGGTTTATATATATATATATATATATATATATATATATATATATAGAGAGAGAGAGAGAGAGATATGTCATACACTGAAGCTACAAAATTTCAGACTGTCGTCTTGGAAGCAGCGTTTTACAGCACACACACACACACACACACACACACACACACACACACACAACACACACACACTATTGAATCTTTAAATAAGTTTTGAATTTACTTACAAATGGCAAAAACTTTTGCAATTGTTTTCGACTTCAAATTGCCTATATCCGATTTGTATTCTGATACCCTTTTAAACTTATCCTAACCAACGAAAATGTGGTGGGAAAATTCCCTCTTTGCCCCAGTTTATTTACCCAATCTCTAACTATTCAATTTATTTCATATAAAATATACTTAATTTTTTTTAATTTATGTAAACTTTACTCTACACACTAATTAATTCCATAGTTTTTAATTGTTCAAAATTTGGAGTTGGAACAAAGACTGTCAAATTTTGAATTTTCGTCCAGAATTTTTTACTTATTTTGTAATTTATTTTTAATTTATTTTTGCAGCTTGTTACGTTACTTGACAGGACCTTGACAGTTGTATTATACGTTGAGTTATTTCTCTTTTAAATTTACACAACTTTGAAAACTTGGAAAATACATAACATAGAAAAATATACTTAAAATAAAAATTGAATTATATTAATAGTATGGGTGCATTTAGGAAGGAGTTACATACCGATTATTAATTATGAAAGTTTAGCAACTTTGTATGAAAGATGTACTCCTTATATACTCTGTCTATCTATATAATATATATATATATATATATATATTATGAGTTAATGACATCAAAGAGAACTTCTCCCAAACTATTTTCATATCAAGGAAAAAAAATACTAACTTTTCGTCTCTTGAAGAAAGAGCGGCACATCTAACCTTAAAAGGAGAAAACAACAACAACAATAGCAACAACAACAACATTAGGTAATAACACACAACGTCCAACCAACCAACGAAAGTGCACACGCACACACGCAAACATTATTTTATAAAGAGAACTGGTAAATAAAGAATACTTTCACTAACCATTAACAAAAATTAACAAAAGATTAAAAGAGAGAGAGAGAGAGGAGAGAGAGAGAGAGAGAGAGAGAGAGACCAATTCGTGACTAGAATTTCTGTTTTGTATAATTTCAGTAAACATGTTTGTTTTGTTCAGATAACGTTTTAAAAGTAAATGAAAATAACTGTAGATGCAGGATAATTTATATATACAGGGTGTCCCATAAGTCCGTTCTCATAGGAATTGGAAAAAGTATTTTAAATTAAACTTACAAAAGTAATACATTGGAACTAAAACAAATGTTCAAATTGACGTTTTGTTTTGGGACCTTTTTTAGTTGTAGGTAGAATAACACGCAATGGCTAATATAGAAGTGAGTTACACTCGTGAGGCAAAGGCTTCCGCGGAGGCCTTTTCCTCACGAGTGTAACTCGCTTCCAAATTAGCTAGGAGTGTAACTCACTTCTATATTAGCCATTGCGTGCTATTCTACCTGCAGCAAAAAAAAAAGCCCACAACAAGACATCAACTTGAACATTTGTTTTAGTTCCAATGTATTACTTTTGTAAATTTAAAATAAATTTTCCTATGAGACTAAACTTATGGGATACTCTGTATATATATATATTAACATCAAATAAGTATTAAAATTATTTTGAGGTTAATTTTATCTTCATCGATGGTTTTTGCAGTTGTGACAAGAAACATTAAGTGGACCTAATTATATTATGTATTGAATGCGGTTAAAAATATGATGAGTGTAAAGGGCTTCTGCGACACAAAATTTCAATCTTGATTCTCTTCCAAACGTAAGCAGTGAGTGAAGAATTGAAAAGCTCATAAAACACGATACGACTCAGTTTCGAAGTGAACGAAAGTGACAATTTGCCGAGAAGAGACAAAAGTAGATAAGGAAAAAAAATAGCTAAATGTATGTACTGACAGTTCGGGCTAAAACTGATTTAACATCTTAACCCTTTCATACCTGATTTTCGTTTACTTTTCATGCCACAAAAAACCACTTATGTTATATCTCCAGAATGACTAAAATCTCATAAAATTTGATGGTCTCATTTGCGCCCATACGGCATGAAAGGGTTAATACTCGTAGTTTAACAAAATAAAGTGTGGCTAAAATTATGGGTAATCACATACGATTATGTGTGAAATTCAGATTAACTGAACTATTGGTCTGAAATATGTATACTGTGTAATACGTTTAAACATTGTGAATATATCAGTTTGAGAAGAAGTAATAGGGAGTTGTTGTTGTTTAGCCGATCAGCCCACCCTGATCGAGCAAGCCGGCGGCACGCAGGTAACCGATCACCCTCTCCGGAGTGGACCAGAGGTTCAGCGCACTAGTGATGTTGTGTTGTGTTCTTTGTTGTGCTAGAGCGGTACAGTCTGTCATAATGTGTTCAATTGTTTGTGGTGTGTTCTGGCACAGGTGGCAGGTGTCGTCTATGGAGTTGTCTAGTCTGTGTTTATATGTCCGTAAGTTGGGGTGATGTCCACATCGGAATCGTGCTAAGTTAACTCGATCCGATCTACTCAGGCTGATCTCTGACCTGTTAATGGGTGGCGGCTTCGCACCTAGGACCGCATTCGGACCGAGTCGTGTCAGTGTTTTGTTGGTTAGGTGTGTGTGTGTGTGTGTTTTCTGTACTGTGTGATGTCTGTGGGGCGTGGTACGGAATGGAGTATTTGGCTATAATGTCTCTCTGGTGTTACCTTAATGGTACGAGGTGTTGGTGCATGATTGTACATGTAGTGGCAAGGGTGTTGTGGGTTAGTTGTCGCTGCTGCCATGAATTGTGTTCCCCTCATGTCTAAATGTTCCCTAACTTTCAGTATTTTTGTTTCTGTGTGCAGGTGTTCTGTTGGTGTTGTTTGAGTGCATCCTGTAATGATACGAAGTGCGTTGTTTTGTATTGTCTGTAAGGTGTTTATGTGTGTGTTTGAGATAATGGGTGCCCAGCATGGGCTAGCATAGTCCATAACTGAGCGAATATATTGTTTGTATATGAGTGATGTTGTTTCCTGCTGGTGTCCAAAGTTTGTGCCTGTTAGTACCCTAAGCGTGTTAAGTCTTGACGTACATTTGTTTTCAATGTCCTGAATGTGGTTTGCAAAAGATAATGATGTGTTGTATGTGACCCCAAGTATTTTGGTCCTGTGAGTGTATGGAATGTTGATGTTGTTTAGTGTAAGCTGTGGAATTACCTGGTGTTCTTTTGTGTTGCTCTTAAGCAAGGTGATGGTTGATTTTGTGGGCGCTACTTTGAGTCTATTGTGTGTGAGCCAGTCTTGTATACTGTTTATGTATGTTTGTAGGTTATTTGTAGCGGTGTCGATGTTGTTGTGGGTGGATGTTAGAGTGATGTCATCTGCATATGATGATAAGGTAAGCTTGTTATCTATGGGTGTTAGAATGTCATGCATGTATAAGTTGAAGAGTGTTGGTGAGAGAACAGATCCTTGAGGGTGCCCGTTTGGAAAAAGCTTGTTTTTGGATGACTTGCCATTAAATGTGACATGTGAGTATCTTCCTGAAAGATAGTTGCTCAGCCACCTTTTGGTGTTATTGTGCATGTTTGTGTTGAGTATTTTGTTTATGAGAGGGAAGCGTGGGATAGCATCAAATGCTTTACTAATGTCTATTGTTGCTAATAGTGTACGTTGAGCTGGTCGTCTGGAGTTGATGCCATCCATGATGTGCTGCGTGAGGTTAGTGAGTAATGTCGTGGTTGAGTGGTGAGGTCTGAATCCATGTTGAGTAGGCGATAGTGGAATGTGTGGGTTGGTGATTTGTAAGATTAGTCTTTCTGTTACTTTGGAAGGTGTGCATAGTAAAGTAATGGGTCTATAGGAAGCTGGTTCTGTTGGATTTTTGTTTGGTTTGAGTAGTGTAATAATTTTACCTTGTTTCCATATGTCAGGAATAATACAGTGTTGGTATGAATATGTGCTGATATTTGTGAGAGCTAGTATTCCTTGTGGGCCCAAGTGTTTAAGGTGTATGTTAGATATGTTGTCTGGTCCAGTAGCCTTCGAATTCTTAATGTTTTTGATGATCTTGGTGGTCTGGTCTGTATTGAAGGGTGTAATGGTCGTGTCGAGTCTAAGTTTTCTTGTGTCTGGCTGTTTGTCTGTCCGCGTGTTTCTGGTTGTTGTCTCTGTTTAAGTGACTTATCTTTGCGTAATGATTAACTAGAATGTTAGCTTGTTGTGTGTATGTTGGGATATTATTTTGGCTGCTACAGATAGCCGCGTGTGAGGTGTGAATGCCGCTGTTAGAGTGGGTAATGCTGTTTATAGTCTTGTATAGCCTGGATGTATTTGTGGAGTGGTTTAGTGTTGTTATGAATTCCCTGAATGTTTCTGTTTGTTTTTCTTTGAGTTTGTTGTTTATTTCTGTGTTGAGCTGTTGTATCTGCTGTTTTATGGTTTCTGTGTGTGGTGTTTGTGTGTTATATTTGAGGTTGTTACGTTGCCTTATGAGGTGGGCTATCTCTCTAGTGTAATTTGGGTTGTATTTCCTAATGTTGCCCTTGGGTATGTATTTGTTTGCATTATTGATGATCTGATTAAATGTCTCGAGTGTTGTATTGATGTTTATGATGGGTGTGCTGTTTAATGTGGTGAATTGTTCCTCAGTCTGTATTTTGAACTGTTCCCAATCAGCTTTCTTGTAATTTCTGTAAGTGTGCCTAAGGCTGTTGGGGCAGAGTGTAGAATGTGTAATAGGGATTGGTAAACAGAGCTGATAATAATAACCATTAGTTATTTTGGTTGCGTCTACGTCAGATACACGGAAAATAACGGAAAGGTACAAATTGGACTGGACACTGTTGACAAAGAAGAGGAGATGGAGTGGAATTTCTGTAGGTGAAAAGAGGACTACACCAAGTTTGTAAGTAGTGCACCATGATTACAGATAGTGTAAATATTAATGACAGTATCGTATCGTGTTTCGCGGAAGACACAAAAATATGCAAGGAAATAGCGAATAAAGGTAACGTTACTGACACAGAACAATTTCAAAATGGCATCGATACCTTATTCAGGTCGAGAGGAGACAACGATATGAAGTTAAAAAAAAAAAAATGCCATTTCATAAGATATGATAAGAACAAGGAGCTATAGAATAAATGGTACAAAACACGACAACCAAAAAACACCAAACCCACAAGTCAGAGATCTTGGCGTAATAATGTCATCGGATGCAGAATTCAGAGAGTACTATCACATAATTTCATGCCTGAATTATGAAATTTATATTATAAAATTTTTCCTGTTCAAGCCAAAATAACCTCTAATATTCAGATTGTAAGGCTCAAAATCGATTCTCAAGCTCATGTTGCCATAAGGCAACGGTCGGTGTTAAAGGTTTAAAATTACAGCAGCTAAAAAAATAATAGGAATTATCTGGAGAAACTTTCGCAACAGAAAACCTCGTTCTAAAATTATGGAAGAGTTTAGCCCTACTAATAATTGAGTATTGCTCAGTACTCACAGGCCCATACAGAAAACAAGATATTGCGAGCATAGAAGCCATCCAAAGGACTATTACATCTAAGATAGAGGAAACGAAAGGTGAAAATTACTGGTCATGACTGCAATCCATGAAACTTTATTCCCTGGAAAGAAGACGCGAGCGATACACAGTAGTATGCATGCGAAAAATACTCGAGGGACACGCCAAACTAGGAATGAAATAGAATAGAATGATAGAACAGGTAGATTTCGTTTTATTTATATTTATACTCCGCTCATCTCTTCCATTCATTAAACCCTCGAAATATTCCTTCCAGCTATTCCGGAGACCCACATCCGCTGTGAGCATTCTTTCATTTTCATCCTTTGCTCTCAAATTTACTTTCTAGTTTTATTTCTGCTCTTCCACACTTTCTTCCAGAATAAGTTTCCATTCTCTACATAATTCTCATTCATCATCCTTCTAAACTCATTATTTACTCTGTTTCTTCTGTCTTACTAATCTCCTCATACGCCCTTTTTCTTCTCAATCACAATTATCTTGCACGCATAACATTCATTTCTCTTTATCCTCAACCACTGCTGCAATTTTGGCATCCCACCACGCTGTTGCCATTCTTTTTCGCACCTGTTTTTGCAGTTTCACACATTCCTTGTATTCCGAATCAAACATTCCTAATGCACATTCCACATCTCATTCATGTCCATTTGATCTGTATTTTTTACACTCAATTCATTATTCAATCTCTTACTCTTCTCATCCTTATCCTCCTCCTCCTCTTCTCTCACCATTAACTTTTCCACTTTATTTCTTTCGTAACTCACCTTTCTTCCATACACTTTCTTCCACTCTCCATACAACCTCGCTTTACACGGGACTATTATGTGGTCAGAGAAACTTCCACTGATACCTTGCATTACACGTGTGTCACATACTTCTTTCAGCATACTTTCAGACTTCTCTCACCATATACTCGTACAGTATATCATTTGTTCTGTACAGATATACTTGTATACTCTCTTATGTTCAAAAGTGCATTCGTTACATACAGCGTTCTCTCTTTGCTTAGCTCTTTCAGCCAATACCTATTAATTATCATTCACTCCTGGTACACCATGTTACCTCATCATCCGGTCCTATACCAACTTTTCCACTTATGTCTTCCATCACAAACATTCTGTAACCTTTAGCCACACTTCTGATCATACTATTAAGCTCTTCAGAAGGTTTCTTTCTTATCTTCGCACTTACACACACGGCGCATATCGAACTACTACCGCCACTTTCAGTCTTGCAAACTTGAATTTTACATCCACAATCCGGGAACTGACACCCGAGAAGTCTCTCATTGTTTCATATGACACATCATTCATCAGTAACCTCACACCTTCTTTTCCTCTCGTCTTCTTTCTCGCATCCACTCTCACAAACTTGACACTCACTGTCACTCTCACCTACTCCTAAACACATGTATCACTTCTGCTCTCTTGCGTTCATTATTTATACCGTTACATTCTACACACCGTCACGTGCCTGCCTCCAGTTACGCGGGTAATCCGAGCAGACGCGACACCCACTAATTGAATGCCAGTTAGGTCAGCTGAACGCCCTTCACGATTGGTTAGGTTAAGTCGTGATATTTTCGTTAGTTTTAACGAAAATATCACGACTTAACCTAACTAATCGTCAAGGGCGTACAGTTGACCTAACCGGGCATTCAATTAGTTAAAAGTAGGTTTAGTAAGCCGCGTGAGTCGTATATTTCAGGTTCTCCCCGACAGCCGCCTTAGGTGGAACTAGTTTTAGCGAACGACGTTCGTGGAATCTAGTTTTGACTAGTAAAAATTGGTTTTGACGGATTTCGGGTTTTTGCTGCAATATATATATATACCACCCATTTATACGAACGTCAATACAACATTATGTAAATAAAATGCCAAGCCCATTTCTCTGCAATGGGGACGGGATGTTGGGATGGATAACTAGACTATCTAATGCAGCATAAACGCGAAATAGACCTAAAAATGAAATCTCGTATTTTATGGGGAATTCCATTTAGTTTCCACGAATATATATATATATATATATATATATATATATCAGTGTCTCGTTGTTTCTATCAATAAATATATAAAAGTAATTGAAAAAAAGAAGTAGTTTGACAGCAATTCTCGTTTGGAGTCCCCACAAACGCCTTATCGCTGAATACCAGAAAATTATTAATATAAATTTTGTAAGAAAGAGGTGTCAGTGTCCATTTGAAAGTAAAAGTTTGTTACTTTCATTCTGAGTGACTGAAAGTAATTGTTTTTCTCTCTCGAATACTCCCCCCCACCCCCCCACCCCTCCTCAAGTAAATGGGGTTTCCGGGGGTTATATATTTTAGGGGGAAAGGATCAGAAATGGAGTTAGTGTTTGTGGGAAGAGGAAAGTTAGCGTGTATGTATGTTTGTTTTTGGCTACCTTATGTCTTTGCGATGATTCTTTAGGATACACACAGCTCATTACGACACGAACGTGCGTGCGGCGACATTAGCTCTGTCGCCATCGATACAGATTTTTTAATTATCATGAAAAAGGCATATAATGAAATGTTTGGTTAGGTTAGGTTGTCATCCACCATTGAAAATGTGAAATGTCGCGATTTCGTAAGGTATCAAGGGATGTATATTTGCTTATATATACACGTATGTATGCATGTATGTATGTATGTATACATGTATGTATACACTCGCGCGCTCAAGTAGAATATATTTGGATGGAACATCTTATATTTAAGCTTTAGGGGTCACCATACAGGAAAGTTAGGTCATCGTATTGCATTGTTTTTCGAGACTAAATTGCATAATAAACCATTATTAATAATAATACTAATATTACTAATACTAGAAAACTGTTATTGTATTAATAATATTTGCCATATTGACTATAGTCTGCCAATAAACCTTTTCATTGCTTATTCTGCCATAATATATATTTTCTATATTATTAACAAAGTTATTAATACGCTCTTACGAAGCGAGATAAGTCTCAAAAGCTTAATTGATCAAACACTTACCATTTTCCAAACACGAAAGGGGACAAGTGTTTACCTTGAAGAAGTCCATATAGTGAATACGACGACGGAACGTCGGTAATTTAATTTTCACCCATTGAATTTCCCTGTGAATATAATATTCATATATTACGCTTAACTTTATGCAGCGAAAGTTGAATTATCACATAATTGGATGAATTATCATTTACAAAATATTTAAGTTCTCTAAGAAGTGTCCTTGAGGGCCTAATTTGAAAGGGAAACTTTGTATTTGTTGCGCTAATTAGCTTCTTGAAGAGACGAGATTACATTTTGCTTTAAGTGTTTTCATTTAATGAGAAATTATATACAGGGTGTCTCATAAATCGGGTCTCATAGGAAAATTTATTTTAAATTAAATTTACGAGAGTAATACATTAGAACTTAAACAAATGTTTAAATTGATGTCTTGTTTTGGCCCTTTTTTTTTGTTGCAAGTAGAATAACAAGCAATGGCTAATATGGAAGTGAGTTCCTCTCGTAAGGCCCCCGCGGAGGCCTTTTGCTCACGAGTGTAACTCACTTATTCGACCCGCAACAAAAAAAAAAGGTCCCAAAACAAGACATCAATTTGAATATTTGTTTTAGTTCTAATGTATTACTTTTGGTAATTCAATTTAAAATAAATTTTCCTATTCCTATGAGACCGGGCTTATGGGACACCCTGTATATACAGCCTTCTGTTTAAACTAATATTTTATTTTACGTTAAAACTTGCAGAATATATAGAAGGTCATTTCCATTACTATTAAATTCTATTAACCCATTAGTTTTTATTGGTAGAATTTCCTACCGCCAAAATTGTTTGTCATTATTGCATCACTTTTTCTTGTATTCACGTGATCTTCGGTATGAGTCATCGATATGACGTAATCTTTTAGATTCTCAAATCGATCCATTTTCAATGAATATAATATTTCCTTTTAAAAGGAAATATTATATCAATGACTCATACCGAAGATCACGTGAATACGAGAAAAAGTGATGCAATAATGAAACAATTTTGACGGTAGGAAATTCTACCATTGGGCACTAATGGGTTAATGAACTTCCTAATTCCATGAAGCAGTTAATGAGAGATGTAAAATTGGACAGAAATTACATTACTCCGTAATTACAGTTTAATAAGGGGTACCAATCTAAATATTATTATATATTAAATGCTATCCAAATTAGTGTCAAATGCAATTTCTATCCCATTAAGTATTTCGAATTAGTTTTTAAATTCTTTTTGGAGAAAACGTTTTTACTCTCCTCATGCTCAGAATTACTCGAGTGATGTAGTACAGGGTGATCCAAAAAGGTGTCCCCCCTAAAAAAAAAACTTTCAATGTATTATTTTGGGAACACCCTTTTTTTTTTTTTTTAATCACCCTACAATTTCAAGTATGTAATTCGTCAGAGCTTATTTGATGCAGTGTCGGTTACAATAATTAATTTAAGAGTACATTAAATCCATACTGTTTGAATGTCGTGGCCAGTGTCGTAACACCGTTTCCCGTCGATCAGCGAAGTTAAGCGACATTGGATTTGGACAGTTGTGGATGGGAGACTGTATTCTGCAGCCAGTTTATGTAGCGATCCGTGGTTCGGATTTCACATAAAGCTGTAGGTCCCTTCCGTCACATGGCTTTAGATGTTCCGAAAGAGGTTAAATGTCTCTGTTACACACACACACACACACACACATATATATATATATATATATATATATATATATATACACACAGTATATCATGCTTCTCGAAATCACTAGAAAAACTCGTTACTCCGATTAAATGCTTACCTATGGACATCTAATCAGTTTGGTTTGAAAAAGTCCCCCTCAACTGACCTGTGTATCTATGTACTTAAAGAAACAATATCTAAACACATTGAGAGTAATTCAACTACAGTATTTACAGCTGCTTCCTAGACGTAAGTAAGGCATATGACAGAGTGAACCACAATATTTTATTTAAAAAACTAGAAGACAGGAAGGTTCCCATGTAGCCTACATATTAAATTTATTGAATTTTGGTATTCCCACCAATCATTTACCGTTAGGTGGGGCAATGTACTATCCGAGTGTTTTGGCTCCTCTTGCGGGGTGAGACAAGGCTCCTTGCTCTCACCTATGCTGCTTAATGTGTATATTGACGGATTAATTGCTTCACTTAATGAGGCAACAGTGGGATGTTGTATAGATAACACAAGGATAAATAACTTAGTTTATGCCGATGATATGGTGTTAATCAGTCCCTCTGTTAAAGTCTGGATCGGCTACTAAAAGTCTGCGAAGTGTATTCGCAGAAACATGATATTCTTTTAAATGTTACAAAAACTAAGGTTTTCATCCTAAAAGCTGTAATCAGCCAGCTGATATAAGGTTTAAAATGAATGGTGAAGTAACTGAGGAAGTACAAGAGTTTAAGTATTTGGGTCAAACTATCACCAGCTCCTTCAGTGATGACTCAGACATAAGAAAACAATCTTGAAGCCTTTGTGCTAAAGCGAATATGAGTATAACGAACTTTCGGTTCTGTCCAAGTGAAGCTAAAGGCATTCTCTTTCGTACTTTCTGCAATAATATATACGGACAGGAACTCTGGGTGAATTATAAAAAAAAGTTCTGGTAGAACCCTAAATTTGCTGTACAACAGGTCTTTTAGACTCTTACATAACTTACCCCCGAGATGCTCAGCTTCGCAAATGTTTGCTACCCGCAATGTCCCGAGCTTCCCGGAAGTAACAAGACGTGCTGAATACAGTCTAATGCAAAGAATTAAAAAATCAACCAACCCGATTACCCAAGTATCCACGACTCCTGCCGTTTATCCTCTAAGCCAGTCGTAGTCAAACCGGGGTACGCGTACCCCTGGGGATACGCGAGGGGTTTCCTGAGGGTACGTAAGCTCTGCTGCAAAAACAAGCAAGTTGGTTAATCAATTATAAAATGAATTTATACAATTATAATTATCATCTATAATATTAATATTTAATTATAAATTTAGCTCAACATTGGTACAAGTTATTATTAAATTATTTAATATTAATTATTTTATATTTTTATATTTTAATATTTTATTTAAATTATTATTAAATTACCCGATATTGGTACAAATGATATATTGATGATATTGGTACTATGATAGTAAAAGTGGCATTATAGATGAAGTTTTAGCATGCAAAGAGCTACCGAAGTACACAACTGGCGAAGCCACTTTCAATACACTTGATAATTTTATAAGAGTTGAATCAGATTTGTCTCGGGAATGGTGTGTAAGCATATGCACAGACGGGGCAGCTGCTATGACAGGGTCCAAGAGCGGGTTAATCACACGACTTCAAGCAGTAAATCCTGACATTATTTGGCATCATTGCATAATTCATAAGGAGGCTTTGGTTGCCAAAAAAAATTAGTCCCCAGTTGCACGAAATATTGAATGATGCTGTAAAAATAGTAAATTATATCAAGTCTCGAGCAGTGAATTCACGCCTCTTTAAAATTCTTTGTGAGGAGATGGGCAAAAATCATACTCAGTTGCTTTTGCACACTGAAGTGCGCTGGCTCTCACGAGGAAAGGTATTGACACGACTTTTTGAACTGAGGAATGAAGTGAGATGTTTACTTAACAGCCGAAATTCAGACTTATTAAAATTTATAGAAAATGAGGAGTGGCTTTGTAAACTGAGTTATTTGGCAGATATATTCACCAAATTAAACGAACTTAATCTTCAACTTCAGGGGTATGACAAAAATATATTGCAGGCACAAGAAAAAGTCAAGGGATTTTTTGGGAAAGTTTTATACTGGATAAAGTGCATAGAAGACAATAATACCACACCTTTCCAAATATTCAGCGAATTTTGTCACGAAAACGAGTTTCTTGTCAGTGACTCAGTTATGAATATTATAAAGCAGCATTTAGTGAGCCTTCGTGAATCATTTTTGCGTTACTTTCCATGTATTAATAGAGATTCCCCACAAAGTGAATGGATAACGAATCCGTTTTCGAACCTTGCTGTGTCTAATGCGGAGCTTCCCGCTCGTTTAAAAGAACAATTGATTGAATTGGCAGCTGACAGCTCACTTAAACATAAATTCAATGACTTTTCTGTCTCCGAGTTTTGGAAATTGGCCCATATTGAATACAAAGAATTAAGTGAATTTGCTATCAACAAACTACTTCCATTCCCGTCCACCTATTTATGTGAAAAGGGATTTTCGACACTGACACCTATCAAGTCGAAAGAAAGAAACCGCCTACATCCAGGAACTTGCCTCATAATGGCACTCACAAATGTTCGTCCGCGAATAGAACAACTTGCTAGTGACAAACAGTCCCACCCATCGCATTAATTACTTGTAAGTATTTGAAATATATATTTTAAAAGTTCAGACGATTTCTAATTAACTGTATTAGATTCTAATATTTGCCCGAGTTAAAATTTGTGTAAATTGCTTGAGTTGTGTAAATTGTATAATTCAAATGCTATGATATATATATATATATATATATATATAATAATAATAATTAGGTGGTCGTAAATAAAGATCGTTTGATAGCTTCATATTCTGTGTAAATTGTATAATAACATTTTTATTTTGGAAACTGAGGGGGGGGGGGGGGGGGGGGGGTGGGGGAGGTACGCCATAATAAAAAAAACAAACTAAAGGGGTACGCCAAGGAAAAAGTTTGAATACCACTGCTCTAAGCTATGGAATTCTTGGTACGAAAACGTCTGCCTGTAACTCCACTTAACATTGACATTACTGTATTATTTCTAATTAATTGTGTATATTTTTATCCTTAGTATGTGAACTGTCATTGTATTAATAATATTATATTTGTCATATGGACTATAGTCTGCCAATAAACCTTTTCATTCATATATATATATATATATATATATATATATATATATATATATATATATATATATATATATATATATATATATACCTTATGAACCTTATGTTGTTTCGTGCGTTGGTCTCTCTTCACACGGAGGTGAAGCTGGTGGCCCCGCCTCTAGGTCTGGCCTGGTGGAGGAGCGAGTTGGTTGCTTTCTTGCGCTCTCCACCGTACATAGCCAGGCACGCCCGGCTCATCTGGTACTGTCCTGAGCCAGGCACGCCCGGCTCATCTGGTACTGTCCTGAGCCAGGCATCCAGTCTTTTCTTGAAGACTTCAACTTTGACCCCCGTTACGTTTCTGAGGTCCTTAGGAAGCTGGTTGAAAAGTCTTGGCCCCCTGACAACGAAGCTATTTTCCTTTAGGGTTGAGGAGGTCCCTTGTCGGGCCTTTAATTTGGGAACACTACACATTCTGCCTTTCTTATTTTCCAGTGTTGTTTGAATGGTAATTGGGTTTAGTTTTAGGTTTGGTACCAGTTTTTCGATCATTTTCCATATGTAGATTATGATGTACCTCTCTCTTCTTCTTTCCAGTGAGTACAGATTTAGTTTACGTAGTCTTTCCCAGTAGTTGAGTTCTTTGCAGCCATCAATCTTGGCTGTGAAATGCCTTTGCGTTTCTTCTAGTTTATTAGTTTCTTCCTTTTTATATGGGGACGTCAAAACTGAGCAGTATTCAAGTTTTGGTATAATCAGTGTTTTTAGCAGGGGAATCATTACTGTCCTGTCCCTTCTCTTGAAAGTTCTTAGTACCTGTCCGGCGACTCTTTTTTGCTTTATTTATCGCTATCTGATTTTGTAGTTTCGAATTTCGCATCATCTGTCATTATTATCCCGAGATCAATCGCTTTCATGCTTCTCTGAATTTCCTGTCTATCTGGAGCATAATATGCAGTCTGTTTAAGTTCTTCTTTTCTACCATATCTCAAGAGCTGAAATTTCTCGCCGTTGAATGACATGTTGTTGTCTACTGACCATTTGTATATTTTGTTCGTGTCCCTCTGCAAGGCCTCCACGTCATGTACATCGCTGATTTTCCTGCTGATCTTTGTATAGTCTGCAAAGGATGTTACTATACTGTTGCTGTTTACTCCACTGTCTATGTCTGTTAACATGATTATGAACAGGAGTGACGCCGTTACCAAAAACGTTATCAAATTTGAAAAGTAGTGTCGTTCAGTAGTATATATATATATATATATATATATATATATATATATATATATATAACGGGTGCGGCAAATATAACGCCCTTTTTAGTTTATTCTCTTTTATTGAAGGAAATAATCAATTACAGCATTTTAAGAGAAATAATAAGGTTTTTTAAGAAAAATACAGCATTTTAAGAAAAATAATAAGTACTTTCTCAGTAAAAAACTAAAAAATAACAAAATGATACAATATAAAACTAAAAAATTATAGTATAAAACTATAAAGATACAATTATTAAAAGGGCGTTACTTTTGCCGCACCCGGTATATATATATATATACTACTGAACGACACTACTTTTCAAATTTGATAACGTTTTTGGTAACGGCGTTAAATTTTTAGTCAAAACAGCGCGTTACTCTTGTTAAATTCATTAAAATTCTATTAATATAATTTAAAGTATAAAATAACCAACAACAATCGGTAGAATATCTTGTTACAACAACAACAATAACAACTGTTCTTTCATTATTTCACACTAATTAATACGCTACTTATTAGTTATTTTGGTAATTTGTATTTCTTTTTCTTCTTTTGTGTTTGAGTATGAAAAAGCTAAAAATGAAGGTAGGATCTCTCTATTGCTATTTACCACCTCACAATGTATTACAATGTATGTTTTTTGTCTTGAGTTCATTGCTTGTAGTTCAATTTTGTATACGTACAGTATGTATAATATAATAATAATATAAGATGTATATGATTATATACAGAATATAGGTACGTATTTGAAAAAATAACTCGTAACTAGTCGTTACGGGTTACATTTTTAGATAAGACGTTTTGGGTGACGACACTACTTATATATATATATATATATATCCTATTTGGCTCCTGTATTTCCAGTAATAAACTTTTACACCGTAATTTTTATGACCTTGAATGGATGTTCAATTACTCAAATTGAACAAAGCTACTCTTATTTATTGCTTATAAAATAATTTTAATGTTTCGGTTGATTTGTTTTATTATCGCGTCATTTACGTGCGTCATTATTTTTACGAGGCTATTTTATTTTTATTTTTTATTTAAGGCTATTATCGTATAATTCATTAGTTACCCTTACTAAAACAAATTAGTTTTCATAGAAAACGGACACTCCTTCAAAGCGGGTGTAAAGAAAACGTTATGTTCTATTGTTGTGCCTGATCAATTTATCTTTTCTCACCCTTATGAAAAAAAAAAATGCTTCATATAATGATAAATTTATCATTATTGGCGAAACCCTTTCCAATATGGTGTAAAACCATCTCTGAATGCTTAATGAGGCATATAATTTGCCCAATATCCACAACACATATATTAATGGCAACCCTCGTCCGTTCATTCCTTTCAAATTTAGATTCGTCTGTCACATCTATTTTCAAATATTGAAAAGGTAAACTATGTTGAGTAATTGTCCTAATGTGATCCACAATTTCGTTTAAGTGGTTGGAGAAGAGGTTGTTTATTGATATGAAATGGCAATTTGAGTCTTGTGAGGGTTAGAATTAAGATTTATGTATGACATTAGCATTTATGCCATCGTACACACCATATTCGGTTCGAGAATATGGTATTTTGTCGAAATGAAACATCTTTGATGCGAGAATTATTGAGTAATCAGATTGTACAAATCGAAATTAACGCAGTAAGTTAAATTAGATTAAATTACGTTAGCTTATGTTATGTCTGGTTAAGTTACATAACGTTTTGGTTAGTTGAGGTTGAGTTAGGGGTTTCTTTTAATGATAATATTGTTTGGGTTTGCTTCACCTTTTTCGTAACTGTCTAAACCATATGATGGAGGGGATCTGCGCGCGAGATCCGAACCATCTAAGGGTCGCTACATCATCCAACATCATCCAACTACTATCCAGATCCAACGTCGCTCGACTTCGATGATAAATGAAGCGGGTTTGCGACGTGTCTACAACATAACCCAATGAAGGTGCTACATTTTGGGTTTCGATAATTTTTTTTCCATTTTAATTCATGTTTAGCAAAGTATTGCTATAAATGGATAAGAGAATAAAGTCTCTTTATACACACCACACCCACCCAGTAAATTTTGCAATAGGTGATGCAATGATTTTTGTTGTCCGAATGAATATTCACAAGAATGAAAATGTTTTTTCTCCAGTTTTATCGAAATTGGCGCTAATTTGTGTCATTTTTGTTTGAGGAATCGCGTCGCGACCGCTGCAGTGCGGGGCTCCCATTTTATCAATGTAAAATTACCCTCGACTCGAGTCGTCATACTCGAGTCGTCACTACCCAAGTCGTCAGTCGTGAGTCGCAAGACGATCCAGTGTGCGGCCGGCCTAAGGGGAAAATACCAGTCGTAAGAAGATTTTCCATCGACGAAGCAAAGTTGTGTGTTGTAGTTTGAGTATACAGGGTGTCCGAAAAATCGGTAATCAAAAGGAATTACGATGAAACTTCGTAACTCGATGAGAAATACATTTTTTCCCCCTGAAATCATATAATACTCGTATATAAATGTTCGAATTGTTCCTCATTCAGTTCAAAGCACTTAACCCGAGAGTGGTGGCGCCGGGTAAAAAAATTACCGGGACTTATTTAAACCCATACGAGGCTAAAATAAGCGCCACTCTCTCGGGTTAATGAATTTAATGGAATTTATTAATTTATTGTATTAATTGGAAATAAAATTCCATTTGCTGTCTCGTTCCTAAAGTTATATACCAATCACGTTTGGCTACCTCGTGCCTATGTCGCAACACAGCTTCCTGTCGATCAGCGAAATTAAACGACATTGGGTCTGCATTGTTTTGATAGGGGATCGTCCTCTGTTTATAGGGAATGCGTAAAAACTATACAATTTGCATTAAAAAAACGGGCCTTTACCGGACATTTCGTTGACCGGACATAACATAACCCACAGTAGCTTGTCGATTTTATGTCAAGTCGATCAGATACTGTTAACCCCTGAAAAACAATGTATGGCCTAGTTTTAACAGCATTGGTTCATCATTTATCACGAACACACAGCATGAGTTGAAATCAGACGCTTTTTATATCATAATAGGACCGTGTGGAGTCTCAAACCCGCAATGAATTCATTTTAAGGAAGTTCAAAATGCAAATCTTTGAGTGACGTTGCTGAAATACCAAGGAATGCCAAGGAATAGGAGTGCCACATTTAAAAACTGTATCGGGGGTGGGGGAGATGTCGAAAATATTGTAGTGAGTTAGAGTATTTTCAAATGATAAATATTATCTTTGTTCGGTGTTTATCTCATATTTTAGAAAAAGTAAATCTCTCTCTCTCTCTCTCTCTCTTCCTCTCTCTCTCTCTCTCTCTCTCTCTCTCTCTCTCTGGCAGGGAGGGAGCGGAGGGTGGGGAGAGAGCCTTCTACTTTTCTATCCAGTTTTCTACTACTGCTAGCATAGTTTCAAGACAAAATTTTCCCTGGCACCCGTTGCCATTGGTACCTCCTCGGTATGGGCCGCAAGGCCTTTTGAGGTACTTCTTTTCCTTGTAACTCCTTGTAACTCTCTCTCTCTCTCTCTCTCTCTCTCAGTTTATAAACTGTTCTTTTAGAAGATACTCCTTATTAAATATTCTCCTACAAAATTCCAGAATATAGAAAGACTTTATTATTCTTTTCTTTATTTGATCATAAATTATAATTCCAAGAACGTCGCCTTTCGGAACGCTTTTCAGACATTTAAAGTTAGAACAGTGCAAAAAATTTACTTTCATTATTTCGAAACGTTACGACAATTTGGAAAAGGAAAAATTATTAATGGGGGAAACTAGGAGCTAGAGGGATTCGAACCCGTGATTATTGTAATTAAAAACTAACTAGGAAGTTGAGTGTCGCGGGATAACGACCTCGGATCGATCTGACTATTCTATCGACAAATATTGTATATTGTGTTAGGTTAGGTTAAGTTAGCTTTTTAGAGTGTTGATGTTATGGTCTTGCGGATCCGATTCGGTATTGGTTCGAATGGAGTATTGTCAAACGAAGCACAAAACGCGGGTTCGAGTCCCACTAACTCCTAGTTCCCCATTTTAATACCTTTTACCATTTCATCCTATTTCAGTTATTATTTTTGTTCAAATTTGTCAATACAAAGTCTGTGTGAAACTTCACAACTATACAAATAGCTGCGTCTCTTTGTCTGTTTTGTAATACGAATTGCACCTATTGTTTGATGACATGGAAGAGAGATCCATCGATGTGCAAAGACGGACAAACACATATTTCAAAATAATTTAATTAAAAATGAAATCAAAACTCCTAAAAGAGAGATGAAAGATTTTAACATTTATTGCGTAAATTTTTAAAAATTTTGAAATAAATTCTTTTAGAATTTATTGTTATTATTTGTTTATAAAGTTACTAAAATTTAAAGAGAAAAGTAGTTATTTCTCTTTCTTTGAAATGCATGAAATTTCCGAGTTCCAATTACGAAGTTGTAACCTGCTTCTCAAGGAGGAAAATGAAATAGTCTCGTATTAATGTAGCTTTTGCTTAACACTAAGGAGAAAAAATTGTTCACACACACACACACACACACACACACCACACACACACACACACGATTGGGTTCCTTTACAGAATCGCAACATTTTCACACTTTTTCTTCTGTATCGCGACACTCACCTGATTTTAAAAACTTAATAATCCTAACCAAGGCTAATTTAACCTAACCTTAATTATATCCCCTGCTTTCATGATAAAAGATAACGTTTATAAAGATAATTCACCGCGATACTGCAAATGTCGGGTTACGCACGTTCGTCTTGTCGATGAGCGCTGTGTGTATCCTCAAGATCGTTGCGATTCCGTAGGTAACACACACACACAGAGAGAGAGAGAGAGAGAGAGAGAGAGAGAGAGAGAGAGAGAGAGAGAGAGAGAGAGAGAGAGAGAGAGAGAGAGCACATTATTGTTGATTTAATACGAAAGTATAAATCAAATATGAAGTATTTTAATTGGAATTTTGTATTACAGATATTCAAATGCGTTTTATTCTTTTATCTTTATTTCGTTTAAAAATTAAGACAATATAAAGCAAAATGGCTCCTTTTTCATTCGAACGTCTTACAATTACAAAGAACTTTAATTCAAACGTGACATACATGACTTACATGTACACACACACACACACACACACACACACGACTGCACATATTACCTCTGCATTTGCGAGCGTTGCATAATTTGAACTGAAGATTCAAAATTCATAAATTTACATGTTTATTACATGGTTCTCGAAACAAGAAAGAAAATGTGCAAATATATCAGACGTAAGTTTGGCCACACACACAACACACACACACACACATATACCAGTGTATAGGCTGTGAATGTATATGTAAAACAATTAAAATCCACAATTGGGGTCATGATGTTTTTAATATATATATATATATATATATATATCTGTGTGCGTGTGTGTGCGTGCGTGCTTCCGTTCATGAAACTTGGTACAATTATTGTGGAAAGATGGCAGTTCTCTTTACGAGCACGCAACTTACTCATAGTGTCTTTCCGTTTGCAAAATTATTACGTGACTAATCCTGGCACTGTAATTGTAAATTCTTATTAGGGCCTCCAGTGCGCGATTTTTGGCCCAGTCTTTACTGACAAAAGAGTAGATCAAAATGTTTACCTTCGCATCTCCAAGAACAAATTAATTGCATTTCTTTCGGATCAACATTCTGACATGGACACAGTTTGGTTTAAGCAGAACGGCGAAACACTTCATACAGCAAATGTTCTCTTCGACTTTTTTATGTTTAAATAGCACCCCTCCCTCCCTCCCTTTCACGACTGTGGTCTTTCATGCCCTCCTCTCTCACGGCACCCGAATCGCCGTTACTATTTATTGAGATATCTAGAAGTACAGGGTGTTCAAAGAAAATCCCAAAACACTGGAAAAACTAAGGCCGGCCGCGCACAGGATCGTCTTGCGACTCACGACTGACGACTTGGGTCGTGACGACTCCAGTCGCGTATGATTTTACATTGACAGAAAATGGGAGCCCCGCACACTCCAGCGACCGTGTCGCGATTCTGGGGATTCTGAGGAATCACGTCGTGGTGTGCGGGGTTCCCATTCTGTTACTGTAAAATCACACGCGACTCGAGTCGTCACGACCCAAGTCGTCAGTCGTGAGTCGCAAGACGATCCTCTGGAAACAACACTATTTCTGCGGAAACGTTGGAAGCTGTGAAGAAATTACGCTGCCTGGATTCGCCACGTTAATCGTGTTGTGTGTTGTGACTGTAAGAAAGAATTTCCATCCTTCCACAATAATCGTGCCAAGTTTAATGAACGCACCTTAACCTACTGAATTTTAATTACAGGGTGCTCCGAAAGAAGGTGTTCCCCTAAAAACATTTATTTCAGTGATTTCTGGGGTCACCTTGTTTTTTTAAAGTTTGGCATAATTAAAGACTCTCTCTCTCTCTCTCTCTCTCTCTCTCTCTCTCTCTCTCTCTCTATATATATATATATATATATATATATATATATATATCAGGGCTGGCAGGTCGGACCCGGACCCAGACCAGGGTTTAACCCGAAAGTGAGATAAGACCCGGACCCGATAGTGAATTAGAAAAAAGACCTGGACCCGGACCCGAACCTGAAAGTGAATTTTAAAATTGACCCAGACCCAGACCCGACCCGAAAGTGAAGGACTGGCACAGCCGGGTCTTTACTTTACAAAATTTATGTGTTCGCCTTTAGATTTGGCAACAATGTATTGAATTATCACTCCACCCTCCAAATGACTCACTGGAAGTGGAGAGTTAACGGTGACGGAAGAATAGCCTAATCCTAATATATTTTATTGTTTGTTTGTGAGTTGTGTACTGTGTACATTGGTTGGTCTCCAGTGCTTCGTTTGCTATTTATATGAATTTGCATTGCCTTTAGAAAGTCTTTTTTCGGCGGGGAGTGGTAGCAAAAAAACTAGCCTTACAAATGAATATTTTAAATATAATAATATTGATAAAACATCTACATGCGAAATTGAAAAGTGTGGAAAAGTGTATAGTGGCAGTCATGCGACAAGCCTAAAGCGACACCTAAAATCGTGTCACCCAGACATATATCGTAAAGTTGAGGATCATGATAAAAGCCTACCTAGCACTAGCAGTACTTCGAAAACTCAAATACAAATCAAGGGAATGAATGTAGGCCAAACTCGTGTTAAAAACTTTTTTAAACAAATAAGTTGGAGTTCACCCGCAACTCATAAGAAAACTTTAGAAAATTGCCTTATTTCGGGTGATAATAGACGGGCGGCCTTTTAGCATTGTAGAAGATATTGGATTTAAAACTTTGGTTGAACCATTTCTAGTAGTTTGTGGAGGGTATTCATCCCACGCCTGTTGAAGGAGTGAATTTGATTCCGCCGACCTCCGTTCCGTGTATCCTGGGACACCCGGCTCATCGGGAATTGTCCCGAGCCAGGCGTCTAAGGCCCGTTTAAAAGTCCCTCCTTGTGTGCCTGAAAGATTTCGTAGTTCTTTGGGCTTAATGTTGAAGAGCCTGGAACCTCTCACTGGAAGGCTCTGCTCTTTGAGAGTTAGAGCAGTGCCCTGCTTAGCCCTCATCTTCGGGATTTTGCAAGTTCTTCCTCTTCTGTTGTCTGTAGAGGTTTTTGCCAGTATTGGGTGGAATGACATATTTGGAGCCCCCCCTTTCTAATATTTCCTACACGTATATTATGGCATACCTCTGCCTTCTCCTAGACCTCTGCCGCGGACCCCATTGAAAAAGAATTGCGACAAAAGGAAAGCCTTCTCCAGAAGGAAGGACGCATTCAAACTGTGTCACTGAGTGCGAAGTTTGATGTAGGTGTGATACAGTTTGAAAAATGTCCTCGCCTCGCGAAAAAGAGAGATTCAGCTGGAAAACTGATCCATCAAGATCCCATGAAATGGTGGATGGAAATGGGAGGAGAATTAAAATAGGCAGCCTTGGTAGCATTGTCTACTCCGTGCACACAAGTTAGCGTTGAAAGATTGTTCTCAGCTCTAAGCTTCATTCTGAACCCGCAAAGAAATTCTCTTTCGTAATCGTTATTAGACGCAGTATTGCGTTTGCGATCGAACGGTGTTGGGGAATAAAGTCTTCTCAAATAAAATGCAAGAAAATGATAATTTCCATTTGAGTTCACTCAAAAAAATATAGAATTTGTTTTCACAAAATTAATTAAAATTTAGAATGAGGGGGCTGAAGAGAGCAATCATACATCGTACTTTGCCCCTTAGCAATGCGTCTATAACTATACCTAGTTAATATTAAATATTAATACAATTAATACACCTGCTTTCAAATATTTCCAAAATCGGATTAATTAATATATATGGTTAGGCTACTACCGTATAGCCATATAATGTTTTGCTATGTTTCAGAAAACATGTTAATGTAGCTACGGTAGCAGGCTTATTAGCTATCCTATACCAGATTATAATTATTACATTTTTAATAATGGACCCGACCCAGACCCGGGTCATATACTGAAAGACCCGACAGGACCTGAAAGTGAACTTTCGGGTCCGACCCGGACCCGGACCAGAAAGTAAATTAGAAAAATGACCCGGACAATAAATTAGAAAAATGACCCCGACCCGAAAGTGATAGACCCGCACAGCCCTGATATATATATATATATAATATATATATAATATAATATATATATATATATAATATATATATATGTTACAGTCAGTGTGTGAAGCCAGTCATTTCACGTAATGCCTAAAAATTTGAGGCATTTCGCGTAAACCTGTGACCTTTAAATATAGTAATATGCATTACTAACCTATCCAACCTAAACTAATCTAACCTAACCTTAACGAAGTCACTAATCGCTTTATCGAATTACGCGAAATGCCTGAAATTTTTACTGGTAGCTATTACGTGAAATGACTGGTTTCACACATTGACTGTAACACAACACACACACACACACACACACACACATATATAATATATATATATATATATATATAATATATATATATATAATATATATATATATATGGGTGCCTGGCAGCACTCAGTGGTTACGGTAGCGGACTTTGGGGAAATGAGCTTTCTGGCTGTTATCTTTATATATATATACAGGGGTTGGACAAAATAATATGAACACCTTGATAAATGGCGGTTTTTATTCTTAATATGGAGTTGGTCCTCCTTTAGCGGCAATAACAGCTGCAATTCGTCGGGGAATTGATTCATACAGCTTTTGGACAGTGGCTAGAGGAATCCTGAGCCTGTTAAGATCCGGGGATTGTGGAAGCCAATCCAAGCGTTCTACTTCACTAACATGCTCTTCAAACCAGTTTTTAACGACCCCAGCGGTGTGGATTGGTGCATTATCATCCTGGAAGACGGCGCCGCCATTGGGAAACAGCGTTTGGACCATGGGATGGACCTGGTCAGCCAATATTGACAGATAGACCTGGGCGTTAACCCTACCATGCAGTATTACAGCTGGGCCAAGAGTATTCCACGATATTGCTGCCCAAACCATCACAGATCCGCCTCCATGCTTAACGGCTGGGGTCACGCAGTCGGGGTCATAAGCATCTTTAGGCTGTCTCCAGACGTAAACTCGACCGGAACATGGAAATAGCGTAAAGGAGGATTCGTCGGAGTAGACTACATTCTTTCACCGGTCCATTGACCAATTCTTATGGTCATTACACCATTTTCTGCGCCGCTCAATGTTCATGTGCGAAAGGAAGGGTTTGGCAATTGCAACCCTCCCATGGTATCCAGCTCCATGGAGCTCGCGACGTACAGTTCTGGTCGATACCGGGCTTGCAAGATGCTGGTTAAGCTCTGCAGTCACTTTTGGAGCTGTGGTCTTATGGTTCTTTGTCACAATGCGCTTTAGCACCCGGCGGTCTTGATCACACAGCTTCTTCTTGCGTCCACTATTGCATTTGTCGGTGCTTGTCTTTCCATGGTTTTGGTATGCAGACATGACCATAGAGACAGTTCCTCTGGATACATTGAACATCTGAGCGGTTTTCGTCACCGATGCACCAGCCATCCGCGCTCCGACAATTTGCCCTCTTTGGAAGTCTGACAGGTCTTTCATAACTACTGATTCATAATTCACTCGGATCTGTAAAATCAACGTGAGGGTTATAACATGACGTATACACTCTCTGTTACGCATTTAAATAGGTTTGCCCGTCATTTGACTGTTTACTTTGTGTCTGAGCAGTCCGTAAAGATAACCGGTGAAATCGGCGGGTGTTCATATTATTTTGTCTAACCCCTGTATATGTGGAAAAGTGTTTCCATGAGAAAATAAATTTGTTAAAATTTAAAGATTATCATTCTGTTTGTATAAATTAACATATTAATCCTTTAAAAGATATTATTCTGTTCATCTAAATTAAAATATGATTCCGTTACATTTTTAATGTTTGTATAGAGTGCCTCGATGCCCGCAGATTCTCTGCACCTTTTCGATAAGCCTAACGAAAACAGTGTTGCCACGTCTAATCTTAAACAGAGATTCCCAAATTGTAAATGTTCTTTTCAATTATTATAAATCACATAAAACAGTTAAGTGTAAAATTACAATTGTATAAATTCTTTTGCTAATATCCAATTATACCAATTCTCTCGTTAATATCATTATTAGAGTAAGATTTTGCAAGTTTAATAGTCTTCTGTAACACGTGGCAACCATGGGTGTTTCTCCAGGACAAAAGGGAGCCCCTTGAGGAAGGCAACATGCTTTGTCAGTCTAACGCTCGCCTCAGCTTCCGACAGAGGGAGTAGAGTGTTCAGCCCGTGGGCCAGCCGGGTTTGGCTGGACCCCTCAGCTTATTTTGATGTAAGCATTTGCCGTTAATAAAACTCTCTAAACCAAGTGTTGTGTTAAGGGTGTTTATTAGTGATTTCAACTTTGTGGAAATAAAGGACTAACAAAGGAAAACTCGTCATTTTATATCCTTCCAAACGGAGAAAAGCATTCCCTTCTCTCAACGGACTGAGAGAGAGCGGACGTCATCAACCGAGGGTATAAATTGTTGTCTTCGAAATTCGCAGTCAGAATAAAACAATTAAACGGTATAAACTTCCTTGTGGGTGCGAGGAAGTGACATACTGAGACTACCTTTAACGGATAACATCATATCCTACATATATATATATATATATATATATATATATATATATATATATATATATATATATATGGATGCTGAGTAAGTTACCTCCAAGATGCTCAGCTGCTCAAGTGTTTGCTAATCGCAACGTTTCGAGCTTCCGTGAGGTAACAAGAGATGCTGAATACAGTCTAATACGAAGAATTAAAAACTCAGACAATCCAATTGTCTTAGCTATTCATGACTCCTGTTTTATGACTTTTTGGAATGAAAGTGTCTGTCTGTAGCTCCATCTAACAACAACAACAACAACAACAACAACAACAAACATTGCTTTTCCATTCCATGTAATTTTTATTCTTATTTTTTAGCATCAGTTTTGGGTATTTTTCTTATTTAATTTTTTAGCCCTTATTATTTTTAGTTTTTTAAATTTTGTGTTTAATTTGCAGCGTTTATTACCTTGATGGGTATTATACCTTTTTTTGGGGGGGGGGATTTATATCCTGGTGGTAAAGATTATCAATACCATTATCTCATTATTATTTTTATATATATATATATATAAATATATATACATAAATTATTTCACGAAAGTAACACGTGAATAATGTTTAAGTTGAAAATAACCACGAAAGAAAAAGGAAACACAGAATGGTGCTCAAGCGCTTTCGTCTAATGACATCCTGACAAACACTGAAATTAATAACAAGATTGAGACTATATATATATATATACAGATCACAAAGAAAAACAAAAACAATATATATATGTATATATATGCTGTATATACAGTATATATATACTGTATATATAAGTTTTTCCCTGAAGATGTGAATATATCACAAAAGCGCTCGGATTTCGTGTTTCTTTTTCATTTTCCCTGTGGTTGTTTGCTTATTAATAAGATCACGTGTTGTTCTGTGATTTTAGTGCATATACAGAGTGTCCCAAAACCATGTATACATTTTTAAAAAACTTATAACAGGCGAACCCACTAACGGATTCAGATGATTTTTATTTCTTTTTATAGGTAAAATATACAACATCGAAATAATAGATAGTTTAATTTGTTTTAAACACGTAAGTGTTCGAAATGTCGACCATTGACATCAATGCACCACTGCGCTCTTTGATTCACTGATTGGCAGACTTCAACAAAAATGTTTGTAGGGATATTTCTACGCGCTTCTTCAACTGTGCTCTTTAGTTGTTCAAGTGATGTAGGTCTTCTGCTGTATACTTCATTTTTCAAATGACCCCATAGGGCCCATAAAAAAAAGTCAAGTGGGTTCAAATCTGGTGAACGTGGTGGATACTCGATACTACCTCGTCGTCCGATCCACCGATAATGAAATGTTTCATCAAGGTAGTTTCTGACATCCTGATGGTAATGAGGAGGTGCTCCATCTTGTTGAAAGTAAATGTCCTCATCTCCGTATAACTGTCGAATTGCAGGAAAACCTTTTCCCCGAAGCATGTTCAGGTAGCTATGACCGGTAACTGTACCATCGAAAAAGAATGGACCAACCAAACCTTTGGAAGAAAAACCACACCAGACAGTTATACCCGGTAAATTTACATGTTCCACATAAATGTGTGGATTTTCTTGTGACCAGTATGTTCAATTATGACGATTAATTATACCATTCAACTTAAATGTAGCCTCATCAGACCACACAATTTTGTCTGCAAATTGGCCATCTTCTGTGTTTTTTACTCGAAACCATTCGCAAAACTGGATTCTGCGATCCGGATCATCCTCATTCAAGGCATGTAATAATCTCGGGATGTAAGATTTCCATTTAGCATTCTTCAGAATTCTGTGGGCACTTGTCTTACTTTTCCTTGTTTCACGAGCACATTGTCTCACAGATTTTCTTGGTGATCGGTTGAATACCTGTAGCACTTCATCAGAAGTGTTAGCATCTGTTGATGTCTTTGGACGCCCAGTCGCTTGCTTGTACACATCATGCACAGTACCGTATACTTCAAATTTCTCACAGATACGTGAAATGGTAAGTCGAGTTGGAGGATTAGTTCCAAAATTGTGTCTCCACTGTTGTTGAACCTTTGATATCTTCTCAACTTTAAAATACGACTTTAGTATCCATTTTTGTTGCTCAAATGATAAGCGCACACTTCCATTTTCCATGTTTACTGTAGGCAGGCAAGGCTATTACTAATTTCGATTTTGTATCTCCTTAGGCTAGGCAAGGCTGTTAACAATTTCGCTGTTGTATCTCCTTAGGCTATAGGCTATAAAAAGAAATAAAAATCATCTGAATCTGTTAGTGGGTTCGCCTATTATAAGTTTTTAAAAAATGTATACATGGTTTTGGGACACTCTGTATATATATATATATATATATTATATATATATATATATATATATGATGAATAAAACCACGAAGGAAAGGAAACACAAAATGGTGCTCAAGCGCTTTCGTCTAATGACATCCTCAGGAACACTGAAGTACATAACAAGGTTAAGCCTATATATAGGTTACAGAAAAAAAAAGAAAAAATAAATAACATACATACACACACACACACATACATATATAATATATATATACATACATATCTATATATACAAATACATACACACATACATACATACATATATATACAATAAACAGAGAAGTAAAAATAATAAAAAATTATAAAAAAATTAAAAATTAAAACCTTAAAAAATTACCAGTGAGGCGTACAGATTTTGTAAGGAAAAATATCGATTTTTAGCACAAGATCAAATGGATTATAAAAATACAAATTTATACTGGAACGATTTTTAGCACAAGATCAAATGGATTATAAAAATACAAATTTATACTGTCCGGGTTTTAACACAATGCTGCCTATGGTCAGGTTTCGATATATATAAAAAAATAATAAAAAAAAATAAAATGCAAATTAAAAGTTAATAAAGTAGAAAACAAGTTTACCAAAGATTTAATGTTTTACACTTCTTATCTATATCTGTTTTAAAGGAATTCAACATAACAGGATCGAGTTGAAAAAGACCTTTGCTTATGTTGAAGTTATTTGAAAGTTGGATAATGGCAGACTCAAGAATATTTCTATTAACAATGTTGCTTGAATGGAATAAAACTGAAGCATTATTCCAATCAATACAGTGGGCTAACTCTGACAAATGGACAAAAAGGGCACTGGACAACTGTCCTGTTCTAACGGAATATTGATGCTGTTTTATACGTGTGCAAATCCTTTCCCGTCTGACCTATGTAAAAGGAATCACATTGTTTACAACCAATTTTGTAGATAATGCCTGAATTATTGGTAGGGCTATTTTTTACTATGATATTTTTCACAATATTGTTATATGAAAATACTACATTAATATCCAAAAGTTTAAGTACATTAGCAATGCCTAAAAAGCCCGGGAAAAATGGAAGTACTAAAATATTTTTTGACAAAGTACGAGTGTTAATATTGACACGATAGAAAGTTCGTTTTGCCTTGTTGAGACAAGATTCCATAAACGCAGATGGATAACACAATCACTTCCAATACCGTTGATTTTTTCCAATTCGGCATCGATGTATTCCGGACTGGCGATCCTAAGGGCGCGGAGAAACATTGATGAAAATATGGCCTTCTTAGTGGGGGTATCATGTCCCGAGTAAAAGTGTACGTAGGACAAATTGTTTGTCGTTTTCCGATAGATACTAAACTTAAAACCTGGGCTTTCCCTATGTACACGCACATCCAAAAATGGGATTGAATTGTCTTGCTCAACTTCTAAAGTAAACTTAATGGAGGGGACTTGATCATTTAACTGAAGGAGGAAGCTATCCAGGTCACGATTCATGGGCCAGATACACAAAATATCGTCGACGTACCGCAACCTGGATAGCTTCCTCCTTCAGTTAAATGATCAAGTCCCCTCCATTAAGTTTACTTTAGAAGTTGAGCAAGACAATTCAATCCCATTTTTGGATGTGTGTGTACATAGGGAAAGCCCAGGTTTTAAGTTTAGTATCTATCGGAAAACGACAAACAATTTGTCCTACGTACACTTTTACTCGGGACATGATACCCCACTAAGAAGGCCATATTTTCATCAATGTTTCTCCGCGCCCTTAGGATCGCCAGTCCGGAATACATCGATGCCGAATTGGAAAAAATCAACGGTATTGGAAGTGATTTGTGTTATCCATCTGCGTTTATGGAATCTTGTCTCAACAAGGCAAAACGAACTTTCTATCGTGTCAATATTAACACTCGTACTTTGTCAAAAAATATTTTAGTACTTCCATTTTTCCCGGGCTTTTTAGGCATTGCTAATGTACTTAAACTTTTGGATATTAATGTAGTATTTTCATATAACAATATTGTGAAAAATATCATAGTAAAAAATAGCCCTACCAATAATTCAGGCATTATCTACAAAATTGGTTGTAAACAATGTGATTCCTTTTACATAGGTCAGACGGGAAAGGATTTGCACATACGTATAAAACAGCATCAATATTCCGTTAGAACAGGACAGTTGTCCAGTGCCCTTTTTGTCCATTTGTCAGAGTTAGCCCACTGTATTGATTGGAATAATGCTTCAGTTTTATTCCATTCAAGCAACATTGTTAATAGAAATATTCTTGAGTCTGCCATTATCCAACTTTCAAATAACTTCAACATAAGCAAAGGTCTTTTTCAACTCGATCCTGTTATGTTGAATTCCTTTAAAACAGATATAGATAAGAAGTGTAAAACATTAAATCTTTGGTAAACTTGTTTTCTACTTTATTAACTTTTAATTTGCATTTTATTTTTTTTATTATTTTTTTATATATATCGAAACCTGACCATAGGCAGCATTGTGTTAAACCCGGACAGTATAAATTTGTATTTTTATAATCCATTTGATCTTGTGCTAAAAATCGTTCCAGTATAAATTTGTATTTTATAATCCATTTGATCTTGTGCTAAAAATCGATATTTTTCCCTACAAAATCTGTACGCCTCACTGGTAATTTTTTAAGGTTTTAATTTTTAATTTTTTTATAATTTTTTATTATTTTTACTTCTCTGTTTATTGTATATATATGTATGTATGTATGTGTGTATGTATTTGTATATATAGATATGTATGTATATATATATATATATGTATGTGTGTGTGTGTGTATGTATGTTATTTATTTTTTCTTTTTTTCTTTCTGTAACCTATATATAGGCTTAACCTTGTTATGTACTTCAGTGTTCCTGAGGATGTCATTAGACGAAAGCGCTTGAGCACCATTTTGTGTTTCCTTTCCTTCGTGGTTTTATTCATCATAAATATTTTTCACGTGTTACCTTCGTGAAATAATTTTCATATATATATATATATATACAAGTCAACAAATAATATAAAAGTAATTAAATGAAATATATTTAAAAACATCAATTTGGCGTTCCTTTCCCTTCTAATATTTATTGATTAAATAATATTATTATTATTTATTAATTTTTTATAATCAAATAATTAAGCATCACTTAAATATTTTCGTTGATATGAAAGTGATACAAAATTTTTAAAAATCTCTTTCTTAACTTAAAAAAAAAGCACCTGCATTTTTTCCATTTTTTTCCATTTTTTTCCATTTCCTTAAAATATAAAACGTATTAAAAAGGTGTTACACAAACTGCCAACTATTTTTAACAGAAAAGGGGGAGGGGAGGTTATGCAACAACGGGGGGAGGGAGTTATGCAACAAGTGGATGGGGGTTAGTCCCCCCAAGTTGCATGAAGTGTGGAGATGGGGGTTTGGGGGGAGGGAGAATGACCTCGGGGTGGGGGGAGAAGGTGGGGTAATGGGGGAGGGTATTATGCAACAAGTGGCTGGGGGTTATCCCCCAAGTTGCATAAAGGGGGGTTGAGGGGTTTTGGGGGGGAGAGGGAGAATGACCTCCCCCCCCAAAAGGGATAACCCTAACCTTTTGAGCTTCGCATTCTGAGCCAGTGGGTTAAAAATTTGCGAAGCTATATTTAAAAAGTAAAATAATATTTTTGTCTTTATCTCGGTACTCTGCGAAGGTACCCTCGCCGGAGGCGAGTTTGCGAAGCACAAGCCCCGCCCGTAGGGCAGGACGCCGAAAGCTCTGCTTGTTTAAAAATAATTTTAAAAAAAATATAGGAATTAAACTCATAATTAAATACTGATTATAAATTTTAAGTTGGTTTATCTTCTGCTTTTTTTAACATTTTAATATTTTTAATATGTTAATATTTTAACATTTTAGCAAAAAGGTAAAATAAGGCGTCGAAATAGTTATTTTATGCCTCGTTCTCGTGTTTACGAGTTAAATGTCTTTTCTTCAGAGTCGTCTTGTTAAATTATAATTTTAATTCAAATTTTATTTAAATATTAACTTTTAATTTAAATTAAATTATATTTTTACGTTTGCAACACCGATGATGGAAAGAGTATTGACGAAACGTCGGTTTGTATCAATGAATCCGTGACTGTCATCGATTTCGTCTTTGTCTTTAGATTGCTTGCGCGCTTCCTTAGAAACGAAGCTCTCTCTCTCTCTCTCTCTGTTTTATATATATATATATATATATATATATATATATATATATATATATGGGATGAATTCCACAATTACACACGTGAAATGAATGAATGATGCAAATCCATAAGCAAAAAGAAAAATGATTCCAAGGTCTTTGTGTATTCAGAAGTACACCTCGTCAGGGAATGAAGAGTGGAGGCAAGATGACCAAAAATATGAGGGTAATTCAATAAGTATCCGCACTTTTTATTTTCACAATTTTATTTTCACATCTGACAGATTATAAACACATCACTTCTCATCATAGTCTTCCTGTTTCTCAATACACTTAGTCCAGCGATCTACAAGCTTCCTAATGCCATCACAAAAGAATGTTTTTGGCTGTGTGCGTAGCCAGTCATGCACAGCCTCCTTCAGGTCATCATCGCCTTGGAATCGTTGACCTCTCAAAGCGTCTTTTAGTGGTCCAAACCGGTAAAAATCCGAAGGTGCCAGGTCTGGACTGTAGGCTGGATGGTCGAGATCTTCAAATTTAAGTTCTTGAAGGAATTTTCTAGTCTGTGCAGCAGTATGAGGGCGCGCATTGTCATGTAGCAGAATAACACCTTCCAACAATCTCCCCCTCCGTTTTGTGCGAATTGCTTGCTTTAACTCATTCCGAAACATGTCAGAGTACGATGCACTTGTTACTGTAGTTCCACTCTAGATAATGTTCAGGGTTATCATTATCATTATTCGTATTCTGACACGCTTCGGAATGAGTTAAAGCAAGCAATTCGCACAAAACGGAGAGGGAGATTGTCGGAAGGTGTTATTTGTTACACGAAAATGCGCGCCCTCATACCGCTCCACAGACTAGAAAATGCTTCAAGAACTTAAATGGATAAATGCACATTCTAGAATATTCCTTTCGATTATATCTGTGTTTTTAACGAGAGCTTTAGAACTATCCCACTTAATACTATGATTACATCTATACATACGGTTAAACAATGCATTAGAATTATTTGCTGTTGTACATGCATATTTATGCTGTTTTACCCTAATATCTAACGTTTTACCCGTTTGGCCTATATTACTAAGTCACATTGTGTACATCCGATCGAATACACACAACCAACTAGATTATCCGGTCTATTCTTTATCAAGCGTGATTTAACAGTATTATTATACTTAAAGACTACATTGATACCATTTGCTTTTAGTAAAGTCGGAAGATATTGAAAATTTACATGGTAAGGTAGGCTAATAACTCTTATATACATTTTTATCCCGACCATCATCCCGCGATTAAATCTTCTATTTTCTCTGCTATGTTTCTCAGAGAATATTGGTACTAAATTATGTTACCCTATTTCATTTTTTAGATAACTGCCTCAGGAAAGCCACGAATAGGTATTATAATAGTGAAACTGTAAAGGAATTTGAGCGTAAAAATATCCTTAGCCTACCTTACCATGTTAATTTTCAATATCTTCCGACTTTACTTAAAGCAATTGGTATCAATGTAGTTTTTAAGTATAATAATACTGTTAAATCACGCCTAATAAAGAATAGTCCAGATAATGTGGTTGGTTGTGTGTATTCGCTCGGATGTACACAATGTGACTCAGTACATATAGGTTAAACCGGTAAAACATTAGATATTAGGGTAAAACAGCATAAATATGCGTGTAGAACAGCTAATAATTCCAATGCATTGTTTTACCATATGTATAGAGTGTAATCATAGTATGAAGTGCGATAGTTCTAAAGCGCTCGTTAAAAACAGAGATATAAATGAAAGGAATATTCTAGAATGTGCATTTATCCATTTAAAAAAAATAACAATGCGGGAATGTATAAAATTGACAATATCCTGTTAAAATACCTTTTGCCTCTAATCAACTCTTGTTAATCTTGTGTTAATCTTTTTGTTTTTTCTGTCTCGTTGTATATATTTTTGGTCATCTTGCCTCCACCTTTTATTCCCTGATGAGGTGTACTTCTGTATACACGAAAGGCCTTGGAATCATTTTTCTTTTTGCTTGTGGGTTTGCATCATATATTTTTACATATATATATATATATATATATATATATATATATATAATATTTAGGAGAAATCCAATGACAAGGAGGAATGTAAATGCAATGAAAAAGTCTTTTTTAATGCGCAACGTTCGAGCAATACGCTCATCATCAGGCTAGATAATAACAATATGAAATTAGAATCAATAAATAAATGTGAACAAGACAAAATAATTTCCATAAAACCTATTCATTAAAAGCAAATTTTAAAAAGACTAAAAGAAGAGGGTTAAATTCAAGTTATAAAAATTTACATATAAAATTAACCAGAAATTTAAAAAGTTATTTTAAATACATATAGTAAATTTGAAATTAGTACACTGGAATAATTAACACTAATACAAATGGAATAATTAACACTACGAACCTTTCAATGCTGGTTCCGAGGCACGAGTAATTTAAAACAAAACAAAACAGGAAACAAGCTATGGGTTGGGCGGTTGGAGTTATAAGTTAGGGGAGGGGGGATTATAAAAAATTGGGGAGGGGGGAGGGGAGTTGGGGAGGGGGGTTATAAAAAATTTAGAGGGACAGCTGAGGAATCCACGTTTAGAGAAGGGGTCAATGTTTTAATATAAAGAGATTCCAAATTCTAAGTGAGTTAGGACAAGAATTACAACCGATATATTGTTATTATCTAGCCTGATGATGAGCGTATTGCTCGAAACGTTGCGCATTAAAGAAGACTTTTCATGGCATTTACATTCCTCCTTGTCATTGGATTTCTCCTAAATATTAAATTGAAGCTTTGTAGAAGCAAACCGCATGACTATATATATATATATATAATATATATATATATATATATATATATTATAAGATATATATATGATACACCTATTTTTTACCTATTTTTTTATTTTTTAAGTTCTTTTCGACAAATATTTCTTTTATGTCAATAAATTGGATTTTTTTTTTTCTATTTTTATTTAAGTTGTGGTCAAAAAATTTATTTTTAAAGGTTTTTTTTTCACATTTAGTTTTCGACAAAAAATTTTAAACGATATCACTTTTAGAAATTTATTTTTCCCTGTGATAACTTCCATTTTGGAAGCGGTTTTTTTTCACTGTAATATGGTGTGCAGTGTATATATATATATATAATGAGAGAGAGAGTTACAAGGAGTTACAAGGAAAAGAAGTACCTCAAAAGACCTTGCGGCCCATACCAAGGAGGTACCAATGGCAACGGGTGCCACGGAAAATTTTCTACACCCTCAAATAGTGTGCAAGATTTGGTCTAACCTTTTCTTGAACTGATCAACAGAGGAACTGTTCACAACTTCTGAAGGTAACCTGTTCCACGTGTCACAGATCTTATAGGTAAATTAATTCCAACACACACGAGTCCTAAACCGTTTCAAATCCAACTTCCATCCATTGTTGCGAGTTGGGTTATCATTTAAACTAAACATGCTTCTAAAATCGACATCGTTGAACCCGCGTAAGAGCTTGAAAACCTCGATGAGTTGACCGCGCAGCCTCCGAGTTTCCAGCGAAAACAAGTTCAGGGCCCCTAAGCGTCGACTGTAGTCCATATGCCTAACGGAAGGATTAACTTTGTGGCCCTCGTCTGTACTCGCTCCAGCCTCTCAATATCTTTCCTGAGGGTGGGCGACCGGAACTGCACAGCATACTCCAGGTGCGGCCGAACCAGGGAATTGTACAGAGAGAACACAATCTCCTTGTTCCGAAACTGAAATTGCCTCCTGATATAACCCAGCAGCTTTTGGGCTTTCTTTTCCACCTCTACGCACTGCTTTGTAAACTTAAGGTCGCTGCTAATTACCACACCCAAGTTCTTTTCCAAATCAGTCGCCTCGATATTACTCCCCAACATCGAGTAGTCCGACTTGTGATTGGCGTAGCCAATGTGCATCACTTTGTATTTACCGATGTTAAACGGGCATTTGCAATTTTTCGGACCACTCTCCTATCCTACCAAGGTCCGCACGCAGTTCCTCGATCGCTTCTGGCGTCCCAACATTGGCCCCAAGCTTGGTGTCATCAGCGAATTTGGCGATCCGACTGACGATGCCACCGTCGATATCATTTATGTAAATGATAAACAACAGTGGCCCCAAAACGGAACCCTGAGGAACCCCACTAGTGACCGAGGCCCAACCCGAACTAAACCCCTTTAATTACAACCCTCAGCCGCCTATCTTCAGCCAGTTTTCAATCCACCTACCTACTTCCCCACCGATACTCAGCGCGCGGACTTTGGCCATTAGCCGGCGGTGAGGTACCTTATCAAAGGCTTTCTCAAAGTCGAGATAAAGTATATCAATCGCCCTACTCTTATCATACTCACTCAACATGACGTGGAAAAACCCAATCTATTTTATATTCAACTCAGATTTTATTTGTCATTTGTCCGATAACTCTCTCATGTTTTTAGGTCATTCTACAATTTTCCTTAATCTGTTATATATTCCTTCATCTTTTTTTTTGTGTGTGGTGTGTGTGTGTGTTGTTATCGAAAGTTTGCTTACTGGATCCACACCAAGCTCATGAACATATAGTATAAACAATACTGATCCTAAAACCGACCCTTGCGGAACCCCACAAATTACATTGGCTCACCCTGTCTCTTTTTCTTTTTTTCCCCCCTATTTATTAGTATCCTCTATATTTTCAACCAATTAACCAAAAATTGTACCGAGTCTAATCCTTACCTGTTTCCCGTAAGCTTTAAATTTTTCTAACAGTCACTTATGCTGAACTGTAATCATATGATCATACATAACGTTATGACGTCACTGAACATTTGAAACATTCTGTATAATAAATTCGCTGAGCCCGCTCTGTTTCTGCGAAACCTATGAAACTTTATTACTCGTAGTAATATGAGTATTCCCCTGAAGGTCGTCGATATTTCTCGTCTCAAATAACGAATTCTAAGATCTTTGGGAAGGTAAAGATTAGATAAAACTATAAAATTTCAGCCGATTGGTTATAGGTTTTTTAAAGATTGCAGGTACATTGGCTATAATGTAAACTTCAGTGGAACAACTGCCTGGGAGAATGATTTAGCAAAATTCTAACTGCGAGCTCAAGTAATTTATTTATTTTCTTTTTTAAATGTTTGGGGTATGTCTCTTTGTACTGGGAGGTTTCCTTTGAAAAACTGTTATATTACCAAACACACAACACACAACAATTTATATATGGGATGAATTTCACAATTAAATTGATGATCTTTCGTGTATTCACTTGTACACCGCGTCAGGTGGTACCGTTGAATACACAAAAGCCTTGCAATCACTTTTAATTTTTCCTTGTGGGTGTGCATCACTATACATATATATGTATATTGGAGTAGTGAACGGTAATAATTTTAATATGGCAAAGGTCATCATGTAATGAAGGGACTCGAACTATATATGGGTAGCTACACCATACCCATCTGAATGCCGAACATGGTTTAACACTGCTAATCTAACGGAAAGCGGTGTTGTGACATGGCCACAACGTAGTCCGAATAGTTAACACATCCTTGACAGAAAAGAAAAACGCAAAGCATTGGTTTAAAATTGAAGCTCTATATCTAATTTCGTAAGTTACCCGTAGGGCGTAGAATCTACTATCGATTCAATGCTTTTTTAAAGGATTCCAATAATTAACACAATCGTAAGACTTTGTATTGGAATTTTTTTTTTGAGGGGGGGTCATTATTATTAATTACTTTTTCGAAATCTCTGAGCGAATTTTCATGATATTGGAATTTTCACGTTTATTTGTTTATCATATATATATATTTGTTTAATTTCTATTTCAAAGGCTTTTTCGTGGTCCACGTTGCACCACCGCTTCCCGTTAGATCAGCGATGTTAAGCGACGCTGGATTTGTTTGGTAGTTTGATGAGTAACCGTCTTTTTCGGGGTTCAGATGATGTAGCGACCTGCGGTTTGGATCCCACGTTAAAACTGTAGATCGTTTGCCGTTTCGAAAGACGTTTTTAGACAAGCCACAACATTATTATTAGTATCGTTAACTATTCAACCCTTTTAGGTCGGCCTGCACAGAGGATCGTCTCGCGACTCACGACTTTGGTCGTGACAACTCGAGTCGCGTGTGATTTTGCATTGACAAAATGGGAGCCCCGCACACTACAGCGACCACGACGCGATTCCCCAGAATTCCCCAGAATCGCTTCGAGTTGTCACGACCCAAGTCGTGAGTCGCGAGACGATCCTCCGTGCGACGTTTCAGAATAAATGAGGAAAAAAGGAAAAAGAAGACATTTGCAGAGGACCTATCAAAACTGTACAGGGGAGTTTACAAAGGATAAACTGAAGTTACAACACCCCTTCAAATAGAATTAGTCAAGCAGTTCTGATATGATAGTGTCCTTGTAGCTGTGTATAACTTTGTATTTTTTGGATTAAATTTATATTTGATGATGATGGCCTATTTTGAGTTTTAGTAGGGAGGTCCCTGCAAACTCTAAGGCAGGCTTTGCTTGGCCCAGGTCAAGCTTTCTGTTTAGGGTGTAGGCCATTTACCAAATGCTCACTTTCAGAATGTACTGCCTCCAATGAACACTTTCTTTTGTGTATGTTGGGTGGAAGATTCTGTAAAGAGATATTTTTGTTAAAATTGGTTAATTATCCAATATTAAATGTTTTCCTTATATTATCATCATTGCGGTGTTCTTCAATTATTGTATATATGTAATATAAAATGAGTATAACCCTAATGCATGAACAGGGCCAAATCAAAATAGAGCATGTTCACATGAACTAAATATTGATGAAGTTGCTGTAAAGGAGTGTACTATAATAAAATTCTTGGTGTAATACAAGATAAGAATTTGCAGTGGAATAATCATGTAAATTATATATAAAAAATGATTTGGAGTAGCATGGCTTGATATATTTAAACATGACACGTAATCACTAAACAGGTTTAATTAACTCTATCCTAATCATCTTCTTGTTCCTTAGATGATGTACTGCACCCTTGTTTGGGGAAATTCTGCTAGTTTTAAACAGTCTGTCATCCAAAAACAAGCAATAAGGTTATCTGATACCAATTTCCATGATCATTTTAGTGCATTATTTAAAGAGCTCAAAGATGTAATCAAACTGACAGATTTTATTTTTATTTAGCTACAGATGTAAGAACAAAATCATTAACTGACAAATAGGTAAATAAATATTTTGTGACTCGTCAAACAATCCACTCAAATCAGATTAGAAATAGATTAAAACACTAGCAAAAGGTCGGCGCTACGCGCCGATTTTGCTAGATCTGCGGTGCTTCGGCTGAATTGTGGGCCTACGGCGTATTTTATTTTGAACATCAGTAGCCCTTTATCTGGATATCATTCCTATTCCTCTCACCTTGGGCCTCAGTAATTGGGGTGCCTGCGGCCTTCCAGTTACTGGTAAACCAATTATTCATTCAATAAAACTACAGAAAAGAACGCAGCCATGAAAATCTAAAGCTTCACAAATCTTAATACAATGAGCTCGGATTTGAAGCCTAAGATTTTCATGACTGCGTTCATTTCTATAGTTGTATTGACAAATAACTGAACCGATAGTAATTGGGGGCCCTGCGGCCCGCCAATCATAGTTTTCATTGTTTCGAGTGCATCATAATATTGTTATAGTGTTCCATTAGTTGTGATAAGCATGATCTTCCTGACCGAATCGATGTTGGTTATCATTTTTTTTTCTGAGTTTCCCCATTAACCCCACCCCCTCCCCCATTACCCCTAAAATTACCAATTTTCACTGTACTGAAACTGAAATGATTTACATGAGCTGATATAAAATGTAAATGTGAATGTAAACTTGTTTGAAAACAAGTTGAAATCTTGATTAATAATGGAATACTGATAAAAGTGTAGGATTAAATGTACATTGCTCGTTCATTTGTTGTGTATAATACTGTATTGATTTCTTTGTATAGTATTTATATATATCTTCAATGACGACTTTATTCATAATGTAATAATAACTTACTGTAATTAACAGTTCTTATTCATGATTCTATATTATTAATAGTAATAACTGTTTTATTTTTAATTAACAGCTCAGTAAAGCTTAAAGCTTAAGGAACAAATAAAATAAATAGTCAATTTCACAATTATTTATATTGTTGAATTTACTGTTACAAGAGAAATTTCACATTTTACCTGCTTCAGAGGTTGTTCAATAAAATGTTCATATGAACGAATTCGTTGTCTTTTGAGACAATGTTGAACAATGTTAAACAACGTTAATTAACTGTAAACTAACGCGTGTTTTAATTACATTTAACAACACGTAACAACAATTTGTCTCAATTTGTCTGATTCATTTCGACCGTATTTTACTCGTTATCGTAACTTCAAAGTTAAGGGAGAAAAGGTATTATAATAATAGGTTCGCTTTTAACACAAAGTTTCTCAGACTTTCAAATTCCGGACTAGATTATCATAAGAGGCCTAACTTTAACTTACATGTTTATTTCGTACATCCGTTGTTTTGTTATGCTCCAGGAAATCATTACACACACACACTCAGATCATTAAAACACACACACACACACACAAATCATTAACACACACACACATACTCAAATCATTAACACACACACACATACTCAAATCATTAACACACACACACACCACACACTCAAATCATTAACACACACACACACACACCACTCAAATCATTAACACACACACACACACACACACACACAAAAATCATTAACACCACACACACACACACAAAAATCATTAACACACACACACACACACACTTTTCTGTGCGTATCTCCGTAGAAGCGGGGTATTGATTTTTAAAAATCTATGTATGTTAAAAAAATTGATTAACCAAACTTAATTTAACCCAACCTAACCTTAGTGCCATCGAATGGTGTTTTCTGTTAAGTCATTAAATAGTGTGGTACTCGCTAATCTAGCCTAACCTAATCTAACCAAACCCTTAACTAACCTTTCCTAGCGTAACCTAACGTAATGTAACCTAATCAGAACTAACCTATCTTTCTAGAATTTTTTTCATATGAATTTTTTAATTTCCTCGCGCGCGCGCGCGCACACACCACACACACACACACACATAGAAAGAGGGAGAGAATATATATATATATATATATATATATATATGTGTATATATAGAGGACCGACAAGAAATAGACTAAGAAGTAGACAAACAAATTCTTTCTTCCACGCCATCATCAAACATTCTTAGAAGACACACGTGGTCAAGGAATCAGAAACAATGAAAACGTCTGTTTCTTCCCAAAAGGCCCGCGAAAGCAAGCCCTTATCAACTAAAGGACGCGTAGAAGGCGTCTCAAGATATGGCGGCAAAGTCCGCGTCACAGAGGTTATATAAGCGAGTTTCCACTGATACACTTCCTCACATCACTCGCGCACACCACTTCTCGTTTGCATTTCTCGTCACGTGTCACGTCTCCTTCGTCAGTACAACTCGTCGCATCAACCGCCCTCCGGCTTCCCGCTGGAGGAGCGGCCTGCTGTTCCTTCAGAGCTTCCGATCTATCATCAAGTAAGACCTTCCGCCGTCAGGCTGCAGAAGCACTCCTTCGAAACCAGCGCCGTCCGATCTCAGCCAGTCACCGTCCTTCAAGCAATTATCGTGAAGCCTACATCAGTGTCCGCAGAACCATCCGTCCCCTCAAGCAAACTCTCAACAAGAAGCTCGCTACGGTTCCACGATCATCTCGGCGTACGTAACACCGGACGGTCAACTTTCGCAGGTTTCCAATCTACAAGGTCGCACATCAAGCATACCCTTCATCTCGAGAGGTATTGTCAACACAGTCGGTAAGCTCTCTGTGGCTCGTTCTTAAACAATAACGCAAAGCCTACAGCAGTGTAGCGCAGAAGCGTAGGCTATAAACGCAAAGTGTTTTACAAGTCGTTCAAACTAACTCTCGTTGAAACGCAGTAGGCCTATTTCATAATCCAAGTGTCATTACAATATTTGATTGTGCATCAGACTAATTCTCTAATACAAACCCGCACTAGGTTTATTTCCTATGCCCAGTTCAAGTGTCATTTCCAATACCGTAATCGTGAATTACATCATTCTGCTATTGTGTTCTTTCATGTATCCATCAATATTTTTCATCCACTTACATATTTATGTGATTTAGTTAAGCATTCCAGTATTGACGGCCGAATCCCCTTACCATGTACAAAACGCACGTGCATTCTTAATACCATTACTAGGCCCATTTAATGTTCCATTTATGCGTAACTCTAGCCTGCGTCACCTAGTCACCTATTCAGTGTACTAAACGCACGTGCATTCTTGTCATTACTAGGACCATTCCATGTTTTGAATAACCTTTATTGATAATAAAATAAATATTCTTTTCAATTTACAATGACATGAATAATTGTGAAGGTCGACTATTTATTTTTATTTAATTTGGTCATTAAGCTTTAGGCTTTACTGGGCTCTTATTAAAAATAAACAGCTAGTTGTTATTAATTAATAATAATAAATAAATAAGTATTATTAATAGTTAAAACATGTATTAATCTTAAATTATCACTATTGACATGACAAATACAAGGTCACCTTTGAAGGCACTATACCAATACCCTATAAAGAAACCAATATTATACATGAGAGATAAGAACTGAACAATCCCAAGAAATATGTTTTTAATACTAGATTACACACGAGAAATTAATAATTAGTAAACAATATTAATGGACATTAGTCCTACATTTTTGTTAGTATGCCATTATGTTCATCTATTCATAACCTTTGGCCTACAGAATCAGTGTTACGTATTCTATTCAGTATGCCAATTTAACGTGCATAATTTCTATTATCACTAGGTTTCATATTTTATGTTGTGTTCCATTTTGCATGCCATTAGCCTAACATAAATGAATGCATTACTAGATCATTAAGCTCTTAACCATTTCTCTTATTGGCTAAGTTCCATGTCATCTTAACATGATATAAAGGCCGTTAAATAATTGTTATTCACTATAATCATTGTCAGTCATTTGTTAGTCAATGTGAACAAATAACTGATTTATTTTCTTAATTAAATACAAAACAATAAGGTGCTTTTTATAACCTTAACAATATTTGCTTGGGTGTAATCCAAGCTGGTGACCTCGAAGTAATTCGTATCACTCAGAAATATTATAGTAGGCCTACTCCATTAGCCACTTTCAACCGGTGATACTGTAGGACATCATAAATTGTTAACCCAGCCTGTCATTATAACAATCAATTTGCATCAATTAATCACCAGCATTAAATTAGTCATTATCACCTCAAACGGCAAAAAGTTTAGGCCCACTATATATATATATATATATATATACATACTATTATTTTTTTTCTTGTTATGCCGTACTGTTCTAGACAATTTATCATGGTGAAATTGTCCATGAAAGTACAAGTTCCAACCATGCATGATCATGAATCACTAATGATGTTGTATTTGATCCTCTTGTTTTGTATACATAATTGAACGTAACGCTGCATGTTGTCAAAGGTTTGCTGTAATGCAACCACAGGAATGTTGTTTGTGATGTCGCGTTGTACCTTTACTGTGGTTATGATGATTGTTGCAGTATTGCAGTGGAAAGATTTGATGTATTCGTGAATTATTTGGGCGACATTTTGCTTACTCGGGTTACTAAATACTACCGCCAACGCTGTATTGTACGAAATGTCACACATCACCACATCACCACATCCATGGGTGTAGTCGAATGGTAACGCGGTATAACGGCGTTATACTTCCTACAATTTCAGTGAAGTAGCGTTATACTACCTACTGTAGTAGCCATAGCTGAATGCTGAGCACTTACGAAGATTTTAGTCAGATGAATTTAATTAGCACAGATTTGCGCTCAAACTCAACTGTGAAGAACATATCGTTCTGTATGGAGTCTATTGTAGAGTATATGTAACTGTAGTATCTACTATATCACTATGAAACTGCATTATACCGTAAACATACGACTGATAGAGTATCTATATGTATGTGTTTTATTCAATTAAAAGTAACTAGAACATGTACTGTATTTGTAGTTTTATTTACTAAATATATATTTTTTTATTTTCGAATTAAGTTTTACTATTTTTATACAGTAATTGTTCTATGAAACGCTCTATTAAAGTTTTGCCTGTAGCGTTACCGTTCCTAAAATTTTAGGACTACACCACTGACCACATCACGGAGAAACATGGCCCACAATCAATCTTCTTTGCGAGTGTATCATTTCGAATGATCTGTCACCACCTGTCCTGATCCGTCATCACCACAGATTTCTTCTTTTGGAAACATTTGAAAGGTTCACTGACAACAATTTTCACACCACAGAAGAGGTGCCACACAACATCACAAACAATATTCCTGTTTCCGGTGGATATTTCGCGACGTGCTTTCGACAAAATTGTTCAATTGTGTATACAAAACAACGTGTCCTCCGCAGGACGAGATTGTTGACACCAATCGATCACGGAGGTACTCCAGGGAAGAAATTAAGCAGGAATCAGGGAGTGCCGGAACTCGTTTCTCCTGTCACTGTCCTCCTTAGCTAATCTTTTCCCATGTCTCATCTACCCTGTGAGCAGTGCAGCATGCTCTCAAAAATACACTTCTCCCTCTATTCCTCACTGCACCTACATCTATCTTACACACTACACACTCTTTTCAAAATTTAAAAAAGTGGCATAGGTTCTAGGACCTTGATTTCGGTTCTCCTTCTCCTTCTCCCTCTCCCCTTCCCGTTCTCCTTCTCCTATTCCTTGGCCCTCTCCTTCCTGCATAAAAACGTACCCTTTTGTGATTCCTATACAGCAGGTCATGCTAATGCATAGGTGGGACCTATCTATATGTGCGCCTCGGTGGTGTAGTAGTTAGCATCACTGACGATGAATCTACCGGTCCCTAGTTCAGTTCCCGCAGATGGCAGGCAGCGCTCAGCTCAACCAACTGTTCATCCTTCCATACAAAAATAATTGGTTGGTAGATAAATGGATACCCTAGGTAGGGTTGTGGTTAAGACGCTGGGCTGCTAATCGGGAGGTCGTGAGATCGAGTCCGGACGAAAACCTTGTAATTTCTGACCACCCGTAGTGGGTCGTGGTTAGGGTTCCACGTTAAGCTGTAAGTTTAAGGTGGGGAAACAAGCTTGACCATCGTCAGAATGAACAGTTCGGGCGGAAGGAAAACCAAAGTTACCAAGGTGTGTATATATACATACTTCTATATATAAGGTTGCAACATATATTCTGCTCGATTTTTTAGTTCATTCAGAACAAAAATTAAATTACTTAATGACAAATTAATCATCAATATAATTCCTTCTTTTTCTATAACCTCCTCCCACCTGTAGAAAAGTTTTTTTATGCCACGTTCGAAGAAATCCCTTGGTTTCGAGTTAAAAAAAACGATCACTTCGTTTTCGATAGCTTCCCTGGATTGCAACTTTTGTCCATCTAGGTGGTGTTGCAGACTTCTGAATAAATGGTAGTCTGAAGGTGCGATGTCCGGAGAATAAGGTGGATGAGGTATTTTTTCCCAACCAAATGCCTCCAATTGGGCAGTGGTGATTCGAGCAGTGTGAGGGCGCGCGTTATCCAAGTGGACTAGAACACCTCTGCGATTAATTAATGCAGGACATTTTTCTTGTAATGTCATCTTCAATCGTTGGAGTTGTTGGCAGTAGACTTCAGCTGTTGCATATCCCACCAAACGCATAGCAAAATTTTCTTTGGATGGGGTCCATCCCTTGGCTGAGGTTCAGGCTTTGTTTCACAGCAAAGCCACTGATGTCGACGCTTAATATTGTTATAGAGGACCCATTTTTCATCCCCAGCGACGATCCGATTCAAAAAACGGTGCCTGCATTGCCGAGAATGCAGTGATGTGCAAATATCGATTCGATGTTGAAGATTCGCTCGTGACAAATCATGCGGAACCCATTTTCCAACCTTCACTACTTTTCCTAACAGCTTCAAATGACGATGAATGGTCATATGGCTAACGCCGAGTTGCAGGCCAAGTTCTCTTACAGTTACCGTTGGGTTTTCCTCCACTGTTCCTTTCAGCAACTCTTCGTCTAACTCATTCGGTCGTCCTGTTCGTTGATAATCTTTCAGACTGAAGTCTCCATTTCTGAACTTCTCAAACCATCTCCTACACATCCATTCGCTCACATCATCATTTCCATAAACTCTTTGAATGTTTCTTGCGGATTCACTAGCGTTAGATCCTTTATGGAACTGATACAGCATCACATGTCGAATATGCTCTTTCGTGGGCTCCATGTTTTTTCAATTACTGTAATATCGTAGGGGTGGCGTTGTAACTGTATGAAAAACATCAGAGAAAATATTCATTAGCCTAATCCTACACTAGCCTAAGTCATTCTGTATCGTGATAAAACATGTGCGAACCTGTCGCCGCGTGTATTTTGCAACATTTCTAAAACTATTTCACATTATCTTGAGGTTATTCTAATTATCTATCGTCCGTTTTCTAATCGAGCAGAATTTATGTTACAACCTGATACTTCTCGCCTGGAAAGATTAAAGTTGCCTTTGTTCTTATCACTCTGCAGGAAAGTGATTAGTTCTGCAGTAGTTGCTCTTGTATCACGCAAGAACGCTGTTAGTCAGTGGTTGCCTGTAGTATATATATATATATATATATATATATATATATATATATTATATATATATATAACACACATACTTGTTTGTATATATATATATATATATGCCCCTGCATGCGGTGGGAAAGAGGGCCATGAGAACGAAGCTGGAAAATACCCTCGGAATACCTGTCCCAAAACTCTTTAACGCGCTGCCAAAAGAACTGATGAACCTCCAGCACAACAACCTGAATAATTTCAAGAACCAGCCTGGCAGGTTCTTGTGCAAAGTTCCTGACCAGCCAAGCGTAGCTGGCTACGAGGGCAAGAAGAGAGTGAAAACAAACTTTCTCCTCCACCGAATCTCGCAAAAGAGGTGAGATGTTGCAGAAGGATCGACCCCAGAACCGTAGCTCGAAAACATCAAGGAAGATCAAGTAAGTGATATATATATCCCTCCGGAATAGAAACGGAATATCTAACACTGTCTGTACATTTCTTACTAATGTGTATGCAGAACGTCAGGCGAGAGACTATAAATTGTCCAGTCAGGGGGCCATGTTTTATTTCTCCCAGAGGCTGACCACTCAAAGGAAGCAATACATTTTTACATCTTAAATCCCAACTATTTCGTCAGAATATGGTGGACCGGATATCCGCATCCGCATCATTTTTAACATCCGCATCCGCACTTCTGACTGCGGATGCTATGCGGATATTTCCTCTAATAAATTATGCAATTTACAATTAAATTAGCTTATAAAGTAGCTTATAAGGCCCAGTTATGCACATTTCATGTGAAGTATTAATTATTAATGAACAAACAAATATATAAACCTCAAAATATAAATACGTGGTAACACAGAAAATTGAATGAAACTTGTTTCATTCAGTTTTCTGTGGCTGAAACTCCTGAGAAAGTTATTTTTTTTTATCATAATGAAAACATTAATATTAATTTTAATTCTTATGAATTGCCTGCCATAATAGTAGACTAATATCATGAAATTTGAAAAATTATGTCATATATTCATAATTCTATATTATAGTCATAGATTAACTAAATATCCGCATCCGCAGATATTGAAATTAAAAATCCGCATCCGCAGATGTTGAAAAACTGACATCCGGTCCACCACTAATATATATATATATATATATAATAGCTGGAGCCCATAAGTTCATGGACAATTTCACCATGGACAATTTCACCATGATATATTAATTGTCTGGAACGAGGCGTGTTAAATTTAATGAGTTGCGCTAATAAAACTTATATATATATATATATATATATATATATATATATATATAATCTTATTATAATCAGTAATTGACCGGTTAATTTAGGTGATACTCCCTGTAGCTCGAAGCTAAATCTCTATTTCATTAGCGTTTCATAAATTTTCGTCAGTGTTCGTTCGTTGTGATCGATCGTGAACGATGTTTTACGGAATCGTGCAATAAAGGTGTTGAATTTCAATTACCAATTTAGGATTCTCTTTGAATAAGATCGAAATAAATTATGTAAACGCTTCTATCCAATTTGCGATTACGATTTATAGCAATTTAAGCGCTTGTAGTTTCATCAATTTCCTTGTAGACACCAAAATTTCTTTTCTGAGTACTATTTTTTGGTTTTTTTTGAACGAAACTTTAAGACATACTTCCATTTTTGAAGGTTTGAAAATTTTAACTCCCATTTTATCAAATATTCGTTATTGGTCTGTCTCAAAGGAATCATTCATGTACGTTAATTACTATCTCTAATTTTTATGCATTATTTCATTTGAATTTTGGAAAACGTAAATTGCGTTTCGGTGTATATGGATACAGGGTGGCCAAGAAATGTCTGACGTAAAATAAAAAATATAATTTGATAATAAAAACCCACTCTAATTGACAGAGTTGAGATGATAATTTTTTTTTATTATCATATTTTGACCCCCCCACGTAGAAAAGTGAAGTTTTTTTGCATTTAATATAGTTTTAATATAATTTGGGAAAGGTTTACAACTTACTGTAGTTAGACAATCTCGATGTGTGTAGCATTTGTAGCGGTTAATATTCCGCAGCACACGTCACCTAAACCTGAGAAAAACAATAATATATTGAGAATCTTTGTAAAAAAAAATGAAAGAAAATATGTTTTATACGCCGTGCAAATCAATATCAATAAGATAAAAAAATTAATATTTAATACGTCATCTAATCAAAATTGGCAGCAAATAATTGTTTCTTTGTTTCTGACCATGAACTGTATCGGTTGTGAAGCAGACTTTGAAGACTTAATTCGTCTTGTTGCCTTAGCCGAAGCTAAAGCTTTGGATTTTTTTGCAAATTATGATATGATGTTAAAAACTCGTCTGAACTTTGGAAAAAGAGTATAATTACAAAAAAAACCGGAATATTGTCTATTGTAATAGGCAATATTACTGACCCTAAGAGTAAGTGTGTAAAAAAAGTGTAATTTTATAAATTAGGTTAGGTTTCGATAAA
>JAJOZX010000536.1:1205000-1232500 GCA_023014485.1 Bathynomus jamesi
GAGAATAGCTTCAGTTTTCATTCACACCATGCGTACACTCATCTCGTATACCCAGTTACGCATTGGGCATTGGAGTACAGTGAAAGAGTACAGTGTAGCATGAAACAGTACTTAATTTAATCTCTTATGAGAGAGAGAGAGAGAGAGAGAGAGAGAGAGAGAGAGAGAGAGAGAGAGAGAGAGAGAGAGAGAGAGAGAGAGAGAGAGAGAGAGAGATATGAGTCACAATCATTGAAGAAACATTCTCCTCTAATCCAGAGCCGAGATACTCCATTTTGGCCGGTCCCACCGAGACTAATGGCGGCTGCAAGAAGAAATTCGAGCCCCGAACAACAACGTATGACAATAGCATTGTTTGGACTACAACGATGCAAAAGGATTAGCCCTCGAAATTTAAAAGCGAACGTTTAATGTAAAATAAGTCTGACCCTCCTTCATGACGTACAGAAACTTATCTAATAAAACTTGGTGCTACTGAAGTAAATTCCTGAAAGAACACGAGAGGCATTTGAGAGACATTTGTCTCTTATGTTTTTGAAAGAACACAAGAGACAAATTTGAGGGGAAGAATCTCAACTCTGGGACTGTATATGTATTTATACAGTGTATATATATTTATATTAGCAACGAATTGGAGGGGAGTCGAGATTTGAGGACCAACAGTTATTCAATTTCATCTTTTCTTGGCTGGAGAGAAGAGGGAAGAGGAAGCGGAGGAGGAGAAGGAAGAGGGAAGAGGAAGGGGAAGAAAGAGGAAAGGATGAGGAGGAGGAAGAGGAAGAAAAAGGAGATGGAAGGAGGTGACGAAGGAAGATCGTAGTGTCGTGTGAATAGGAATTTAAGTTAGCAGACAAATAATATATTTTGTATTTTACTTTTTCAAAACTCCTTTTCAGTTCACGTCGAGCGTATATATATATACACACACACACACACACACACACAGGGTGTCCCATAAGTCCGGCATCATAGGAGAAATTCATATTTTTCTATTTCTACAAACCATAATTCATATTTTTCTCTTTTTACAGGCCATAATGTCTTTGAGCAAGGAAGAACGAATCCAGATAATTCTACTCATAGGAAATCAGAGTCAAAGAGGGGCCGCTGCTGAATTTAACAGACTGCATCCAGACCGCGAGCCAATAACACAGAGTTGTGTTAGCAGACTTGTTGCAAAGTTTAAGGAAACAGGATCCATAGAAGATAAACCTCTTTTTCGATGAACATGTCACTGGAGGGACCTACCTACGTATGCTCAAGGAAGAAGCATTTCCCAGTGTCTTGAACGAAGAAGGAAATTTCCCAACATGGTTCCAGCAAGACGGTGCTCCTGCGCATTACAGCATCCAAGTAAGGGAATACCTGTACCAACAATTCCCTGGTCATTGGATAGGACGTCGAGGGCCTGTGGAATGGCCAGCTAGAAGCCCGGATCTCACGCCACTAGATTTTTATCTCTGGGGCCACTTGAAAGCGCTGGTATACGCAGAGAAAATTAGGAGTGTTGAATTTGCGGCAGCGCATTATTGGGGCATGTAACACCATTACTCCTGACATCATTCACCGTGTGCTTGCTGACTGGGTATCACGTCTGAATTTGTGTATTGAAAACAATGGTGGACATATTGAGCACGTTCTGTAAATAAAAGCTTTTGCTTTGCCTTTTTTTATTTTTCCTATGATGCCGGACTTATGGGACACCCTGTATATATATATATATATATATATATATATATATATATAACAGGTCATCCCATAAGTAATGTCGTTTTTTAGATCGGAATTGAAGGACAAAAAAAACTCGACTGAAACTTTTTAATCTAGTATAATATTTTCCATCGGAATCAATGACACTGCCAACGTCCTACAAGCTTTTCAATACACATGTTATAAAATTCAGGCGGTTTTAAGGCAAAAAACGTACAAAGACTGGTGTGCAGGTCATCTAAAGAAGTATGCTGTTGCTAAGTCAAGTTTTTGCAGACTCCTGAGATGATAATCTGAAGGCGCAAGATATGGAGGATGTGAAGTTTTTCCTACCAAGCTCCTCATTTTTGCAGAAGTGATCCGAGCGGTATGAGGACGTGCGTTGTCGTGGTGGAACACGATTCCTTTCCGATTAACCAAAGAAGGTCTCTCTTCTTTTAGTGCAGTGTTCAATCGATCCAGTTGTTGACAGTAGACTTCAGCGGTGATTGTTTGGTTGTGTGGTAAGGTTTCAAAGTGTATTACACCACCTTTATCCACCAAACACTAAGCAACACCTTCCGAGGGTGAAGATTTGTCTTTGGCTGTGGTGTCGCTGGTTCTCCGGCACAAACCCACTGTCGACGGCGCTTAACATTCTGGTACAGTATCCACTTTTCATCACCCGTTCCCGTTCCCGCCTCTATGCGGGGTCGGCGTTTCTGACCAGCCTCCTCCACACAGCCCGGTCCTGGACTTCTTCCTCCGACAAACCCTTCTCCCTCAAATCGTCCCTCACCTTCTCCATCCACCTTCGCTTCGGTCTGCCTCACTTTCTCCTGCCATGCACCTCCATATTCATCGTTCTCTTACCCACATAATCTTCGTCCCCTCTCATCACATGTCCATACCATTTCAGTCTACTTTCTTGTATCTTCCTCGAGATTTCTCCAACCTTTGTTGTGCCCCTTATCCTTTCATTCCTTACTCTATCCAACCTTGTCACTCCGCACATCCATCTCAGCATTCTCATCTCCGTTACATCTAGTCTTTTCTCATGATCTTTCTTTATAGCCCAAGACTCAGCCCCATACATCATAGCCGGTCTTACCACAGTCTTATACACCTTTCCCTTAACCCTTGCGCCTATTCTTCGGTCACACAACACCCCTGAAACTTTCTTCCAATTTTTTCCAACCAGATTGCACTCTGTGTGTTATTTCTGTGTCCAGCTCACCGTCCTCAGCCACTGTCGATCCCAAGTACGTAAACTTACTTACTCTCTTTAACCTCGCTCCCTCTAAACTAATTTCTGAGTCTTGATTTTCGTAGAACCTCAGGTACTCCGTTTTCTTTCTGCTGATTTTCAACCCTCTGTCTTCAAAAGCCCCCTCCATTCCTCCAATTTTCTTTCTACTACTTCTCTCCTGTTGCTGCACAGAACAATATCGTCTGCAAAGAGCATACATCAAGGGGATTGATCTTTTATCCCCTGGGCCAACACATCCATAATCAAAACAAAAAGGTACGGGTTCAAAGAAGATCCCTGATGTAGACCAACCCTCACGGGGAACCATTCCGTTACACCTACACTACTCCTAACCTGGGTCCTTGCTCCTTCATACATACTTTGCACCAACCTAACGTACTTCTCCGGCACACATTTCTCTCTCATACACCTCCAAACCTCCTGGCGTGGCACTCTATCATATGCTTTCTCTAGGTCGATGAAAACCATGTGCAGTCCCTTTTGTCGCTCCCGGTGTTTCTCCATCAACTGCCTCAGTGCAAAAATCGCATCAGTTGTTCCCTACCTGGCATAAAACCCAACTGCTCTTCCCCCACGGTTGTCTCTTCTCTTAACCTTTTCTCTATAATCCTTTCCCAAACCTTCATCGTGTGTGACATAAGCTTTATTCCCCTATAATTTCCACAATCCTGGATGTCCCCCTTCTCTTTGTAGGTAGGTACGAGTGTACTATCCCCCCACTCCTCCGGCATTTCCTCTTGTTCATATATCTTCCGCATCAGATCCCACAATAGATCTATGCCCTCATCTCCCAAACAATTCCACGCCTCCACTGGTATCCCATCCGGTCCCAATGCCTTCCCCTTCTTCATTCCTTTCAACGCCACCTTCACCTCCTCCCTACTCACTCCTGAAGTTAACCCTTGATTTGGGACACCATCTTCAAAAATAACCCTTGGGTTTTCCTCATTTAACAGATGTTCAAAATAACTCTTCCATCTATCCATGATTTTATCCTGATCCTTTAAGACCACTCCCTGCCCATCCTTTACCTGTTTAATTTGAGTAAAATCTTTACTCGCCTTATCCCTAGCCTTCGCTATTCTAAGGATCTTTCTCTCTCCCGCCGGTGTCTCCAACTCTTTATATACTTCATCCATCGCCTGCGCCTTGGCTCTTGCCACTCCCTTCTTCGCCTCCTTTTTCGCCTGCCTATAGCACCAGTCACTAAACGGTGCAAAAACAGATCTTGGAGTTCACGGGAATGAAGAGCTCTGCTAATGTTTACCCGCACCCTCAGATTGTCGACCGACAATTCATGTGGCACCCATTTTTCCTAACTTAGGTACTTTCCCGATTGTTGCAAATGTCGATGGATGGTGGACGGGTATGAATTGAGTTTCTGGGCCAATTCTTCGACAGTTGTTGAACAGTCTTCTTCAAGTGCGGCTAACAGCAGGTCATCATCAAACTCAGCAGGGCGTCCAGAGCGTGCTGCATCTGTCAAACAGCAGTCACCATTCCTAACTTTTGAAACCATCTTTGACATTTCCTCACATGCAGAATATCGTTGCCATAAACGTCCTGAATGTTTCGCGTTGCTTCAGTAGCACTATTCCCTTTTTTGAACTCGTAAAGCATTATATGCCTGATATGCTCTTCTGATACCACCATGTTTATGAGGGTTCACATAAAGCAAAACACACGTCTTCACTGGTGAAGGTCTGTAAAGTATGTAGCGAAACATAGATCTCCTCTTAGATATAACCTTCGGAAAATTTATGCTTAAACCGAGTAGGACTAGTTTAAACTTAATCTATCGTAAAAAACGACATTACTTATGGGATGACCTGATATATATATATATATATATATATATATATATATATATATATATATATATAATATATATATATAAAGTTTAATTCAGATTTTAAAATTTTTTACTCCTATATATCATTAATTTTATTTTAAAGTATTTTAAAAATATTTTTCATTTTTTTTTTTTTTTTTCCTAATCGTTGTAATCACATTATTTTAACGAAAAAAAATCTCCTTCGCGCCCCCCTCCCCCTGCGCCCCATTACAAAGAAAAAATCTCCTTTAGTTTTCTGTCTAAATTTCAGCTTACTATTACGTGGTAAATTATGTGTAAAGAAAATTTGGGATAAACGTATTTTGTACTTTCTGTGTGTGTGTGTGTGTGTGTGTGTGTGTGTGTGGTAAATTACGTGTAAAGAAAATTTGGGATAAACATATTCTGTACTTTCTGTGTGTGTGTGTGTACATAGGCAACTGGACAAAAGTGTGGTCGAGTGTGTGATAATTCACGGATGTAGTGAGGTAATTTTCTTGTGAGGTTAACACTTTTGTTACCTCCGAACGTTAAACAAATTATATAAAATTATATAAAAAATTATATACAAATTTTAGAAACATTTTTATTGTTGGGAAAAAGATATGTTGGTCCTGATTAGGTTAGGTTACGCTAGGTTAGGTTGGGTTAAGTTAGGAGAGACTAGCGAGTACCTCACTATTTAATGACTTCACAAAAAACACCATTTGATTCGTCAATTACATTTGAAACACTTACCACGCTCTTCTCAGTTCGATGGCACTGAAGTTAGGTTAAATTAGGGTTGGTTTACGAGTTTTTTAGATATATACCTTTAAAAAAGTCGCTACCTCACTTATGCGGAGATGCCTACATGTGTATGTGTGTGCTTATAAATAGTGAAGTATAACTGCGGTATCTAGTTTACACTAGTTTTAACTAGTTTTGCGCTTAGAATTATGATAGTTTAACAATTATGTGTCCCTTATCCCTATTTTCTGTATTTTGGCACCAGAAATTCGTATGAAAATGAGACATAAAAATGTTTCTGAGCGAAAAGGTTTATACAGGGTGTACATAAAGTCAGGATCTATTTTTGTGAATCACTTGGAAATTATATGGAATTCAATCATAAAATGATAAAGTGGTAACATTTATTAAATAATTAAGAGTAGGATTCGACGTGACGCCCATCAGTATCCCTGCACAGCTCAAATCGTTCCGCAGCATTTCTAAACGCATTCTGGAGCATTTGCGGGGTTATGTTATCTGCAGCAGTTCGCATACGTGTACGTAAATTTTCAAGACTCGTAATCTTCGTCTGATAGACGTGCGATTTGATAAACCCCTATGCAAAGAAATCTAAAGGGGTTAATTCTGGTGATCTCGCAGGCCAAGGTCTGTTGCTTCCGCGTCCGATCCAGCGATTTGGAAAACGTCCGTTTAGATAATCCTGAACAATTTGGCATAGTGACAAGGAGCACCATCATGTTGATAGACGACGGTACTAACAATCCTATCCCCGTCGTCTGTCAACATGATGGTGCTCCTTGTCACTATGCCAAAATTGTTCAGGATTATCTAAATGGACGTTTTCCAAATCGCTGGATCGGACGCGGAAGCAACAGACCTTGTGTCGCGAGATGACCAGATTTAACCCCTTTAGATTTCTTTGCATGGGGCTTTATCGAGTCGCACGTCTATCAGACGAAGATTACGAGTCTTGAAAACTTACGTACACGTATGCGAACTGCTGCAGATAACATAACCCCGCAAATGCTCCAGAATGCGTTTAGAAATGCTGCGGAACGATTTGAGCTGTGCAGGGATACTGATGGGCGTCACGTCGAATCCTACTCTTAATTATTTAATAAATGTTACCACTTTATCATTTTATGATTGAATTCCATATAATTTCCAAGTGCTTCACAAAAATAGATCCTGACTTTATGTACACCCTGTACTTCCCATTTCGGGGTTAGGGAATGGGTTTAAGCAAAGGGTTTCCGTAGTATAAATACAGCGCTTCCACAAAACCAGTTGGGCAAAAGCTTATAAAAAGAACGCTACTTTCGGTTTTTTATATATACAGTATATATATATATATATATTCAAACCCACCGACTGAAAAATTGCATGAAGTTACATTGAAAACCTCAAAGGTTTGTGGGTTTTAAAAATGAAAATTGTCACTGAACTAAAAAAGTCTTGCGTGATTAGTTTCATTATATTGCATTTGCAATAAGGAATAAGTTGGTTCATGTTTGTCTTTTAATTCATTGCAAATTACAGTAACCTGTATTGTTTTTTAAGTAGGCCAGACAATTGTAACATCTCGTCTCGGAGATGTATCTGCCAACCAAATTGGAAAGTGTTTGGCGCGAAATTCTGGTTTCTGAGCACCGAAACTACACGCTATAAAATCACTGAATTATAAATAAATAAATAAAGTACCCAAATGCCCATATACCCACAAACTGAATGTACTTAAGCCGAGATAAACACGTAATAGGCCCCATAAATACAACAAATAGGTCTATTATGAAAGAGATAGTGCCAATTTACAGGTAGTAATAGCGATAAAAGTCAAGTAGTTAGTACAAACAAGTGGCACTCAACTAGTATACGATAGAAAATAGAGGTTTGTTAAGTGTGTATAAGATATAAAAAGTTCTTAATAAAAGATATAAAAAGTTCTTAATAAAAGAGAGAAAAAGTTCTTAATAAAAGATATAAAAACTATAAATAATAAAAATGCTAGACTTAAAAATCAGGTAGAAAATTATATAAATAGTAAACAGCAAAATAATAATATAAAAGGGGGAACTATAATAAAAAAAATTTAAAAAAAAATTTGCAAAATATTACAGAAATCTCTTCATAAATGACGAATATAATAAAGAAATTTGAAAACAAACGCCAAGAAATTTCCAAAAAAATAATCTAAACAAAAATTTTTTTTTTTTTTAACAGGAAATTTAAAACCGAAAAAATTTTAGAGACAAATCATAAAATACAAAAGAGAGGAAAAATATCTGAAAAATAAATTAAAAGAAAGAGTTACCCCTTTGCGGAGAATTTTATTCAGCTGAAGAAAAACTGCACGCTAGCAATTTGGGCTAAATGATATGTATGTGCTCTTAAAAAAGATATATTTAGAGATACGACTAAAGGAGAGCATATTTTCGAGAGAGAGAGAGAGGAGAGAGAGAGAGAGAGAGAGAGAGAGAGAGAGAGAGAGAGAGAGAGAGAGAGAATATATATATATAAATAATGTTAATTGTGATTTATAGATAAAAAAAAAAAAGCTCAGTATAGCAGTTATATCACGAAACAAAATTGCGACGCATCTTGCTCCTGATGCGTCATGCATACATACAAAATATTATGAATAGGAATACTATGTACTATGAATGCTATGGAATAAAGTATTGTTTTTCACGTAAGTAATGACAAGGGTGCGGCAAATTGGTTCCATACTGAAGGAAAGGAGTACATGAGTGGAAGAGCAATTTATGAAAATAAACACCTCTCCATCTGTCTATCTATACATACGTACATATATACATAAATACAGTGGCGCTCATACGTATTCGGAGAGAGAAATATTTAATTTATATTCGTCCTTATCTTCTGTATCATGCCTACGATAGTTAGGAAAAGTTTACTCTTTGTTTGGAAAAAATAAAAAAAATAAAAAATTAGTTTAATTCCAACATATAATTTTAAATATCAAAGAATTTGAGGAAAATTAAAAAAAAAATTAAAAGGCAAACGTTTTCATACATTTATTTACAAAATTATTTAATACTTTGTCCGTCCACCTGAGGCTCGAAGAATTTAAAATTTTTATCATAGTTAGTTGGCTGTTTGTTGATTAGAGACAAAGATCATCAGAATGATGGATTTGCATTCTGGAATAAAAGTTCTCTGAACAGACGAGACCAGCATTGAATTATTCAGGAACAACGAGCAACGGTATGTTTGGCGAAAATCAAGTACTGCTGCATTCGAGGAAAGAACATTCTTCCTGCGCTTAAACATGGTGATGGAAGTTTGCTTCTTTGAGGATGTTTTGGTGCTTCTGGTACTGGAAAAATTGTTGTCGTCAATGGAATCTTGAATTCAAAGAAGTATTAGTAAATTTTATTAGAAAATGTATTGCCTTTAGTTCGGGAGTTGCGAATGGAAGGTAATTGGGTATTGCAACAAGATAATGGTCCAAAACAGGAAAGTAAGAGCACCATGAAATGGCTTCGACAAAAGAACTTCAAGCTTCCCGAGTGGCCCCGTCAATGGGTCTTTTCCGTTTGGGGGCTCGCAGTGAATTTTAATGAAAATCGGTATACTAATGTAGTTTTGGTCACTGATTTCAAAAATAACTTCCTTTTTTTGGAGAAATGAAAAATAAAACATGTTAGATCACTTTAAATAATTAATATGTGTTTTAACTAGCTTAAACTAGTTACAGAGGATTGTGTTAAATTTAGCCAGAGTCACAAACTGCTACTGTTTATGAAAAAGTGCTCTAAGTGTGGGAAAGTGTGTTCCTTTGATAAAAATACCGTTCTTTCGCTGCCAAAAGCGTCGGTCAAACGGTAAAAAGTGCAACTTTAAATTATCCCGAACGAAGAATACGTTTTTTGAAGGATCCCGGCAGATCTGTAAAAGTAGCAGAAAAAAAATCAAGAATTAATGACCAGTTAGGTCAACTGTACGCGATTGGTTAGGTTAAGTCATGATATTTTCGTTAAAAACATTAATTATTTAAAGTGCTCTAACATGTTTGTTTTTCATTTCTCCCAAAAAAGAAAGTTATTTTTGAAATCAGTGACCAAAACTACATTAGTATACCGATTTTCATTAAAATTCACTGCTAGCCCCCAAACGGAAAAGATCCCAATCAATTTCATTTATTGGGGTTGTTTAACTTCCTTCGCAACATCTAAGGTCATATGACGAAGGGGACCTACAGCTTTACGTGGGATTCGCTACATTATTTGGGCACGGAGTACGGTCTCCCATCTAACTACTACCCAGACTCAATGTCGCTTAACTTCGCTGATCTCCGGGAAGCGGTGTCACGACATTGGCCACGACGTAGCCCTGGCCCAGTCAAAGTCCGGATCTCAATTTAATCGAGAATTTATTGTTTGATTTGGAAAATGGCGTCCGCAAGAGAAACCCTTCGAATTTGAATGAATTGCAACAATTTTCTTCAGAAGAATGGGCTAAAATTTCTACTGAGGGATGTCGAAACCTTGCAGAAAAATATCCAAAATGAATAATTGAAGTCATTCAAGCAAAAGATGGACAAACAAAATATTAAATAATTTTGTTAGTGTACAAACGCTTTTGCATTTTATTTTTTAATTTCCTCAAATTGTTTGATGTTTTACATTATATGTTGGGGTTAGACTAATTTTGTTATTGTTAAATTTGTCCAAACGAACAGTAAACTTTTCATAGCTGTCGTATGCATGGTACAAAATGTAAGGACGAATACTAGGGGCACTCAATATATTTTGCCCCACCCTTTTTTCTTAGCTAACTAATAGGCCATGGGGCTGAAATATCTTTTGGGCTGTAAGTTTGAACTTTCTGAGCTTCACATAACCGGATTTTTTCAGTTTGAACCTCCCTCCTTGTATAAAACCGCTTTTAAACGCCCTTGTATAAAACCGATGGTTAACGCATTTTCGAAAATGGCGTCTCACAGTGATGTGCATCGTAAACAGAGAGCTGTTATCGAGTTCTTAACCGTAGAGAAGGACACAGTTGGAAATATTCACAAGTTACGTCTTCAAAACGTTTACGGAATTGCTGCTGTTGATCGAAGCACAGTTGGACGCTGGTCTAAACTTGTGAGATCATCGGAGAGAGGGAGAGCCAGCCTCGATGATGAGCCACGCAGCGGTCGCCCGGCATCGGCTGTCACATCTCACACTGTGCAAACGTGCTGTCAGCATCATTCGATCAAATCGGCGCGTCACATACAAGGGTTATCACTGAGCTACGAATAGTGAAGGAAGTGTGAATACGATAATTCAGCAACTGGGATACTTAAAAATATGTTCACGGTTTGTTTCTCGCCAACTGACTAAAGATCACAAAGCCCAAAGAAAAGAAATTGCTTCTCAGTCGTTGGTTCGATACGAGACAGAAGGGGATGACTTCCTTCACGAACTGTGACTGGGGATGAGACTTGGGTACACCACTTTGAACCTGAAACAAAACGCTATCCATGAGTGGCATCACGCAGACTCGCCACGCAAGAAAAAGTTCAAAATGGCTCCCTCTGCAGGAAAGGTTATGGCCACCATCTTCTGGGACATGAAAGGGGTGATTCTGGTGGACATTGTAAAGAAAGGACAAACAATCAACTCAGAGGCATATATTGCTTCCTTACAGAGAGACTCCAGAGACGTATAAAGCGAGTTCGACCGGAGAGAAAACTGGAAGACGTCCTTCTTTTGCACGATAACGCAAGACCACACAACAGTTTGCAAACAAGAGAGGCCATCACAAAAATGCGCTTGACTGTGTTACCCCACTCTCCATACAGCCCGGATCTGACACCTTCAAACTTCCATTTGTTTTGGCCAATGAAGGATGCTATTCGTGGAAGAAAGTTTCAGAGTGACGATAAGGTTGTTGAGGAGATTAAGAGGTGGCTCCAGCGGAACCCAGCGGACTTTTTTACCAGCAAGGAATAAAGGCCCTTGTTTCGAGGTGGAGGAAAGCCGTAGAAAAGGATGGAGACTATGTGGAAAAATAAAAACTTGTAAAAAAGGTATGTAACTACTTGTATACAAAATTTCTGGAACTTACAAGGAAACTTGGAAATAAAAAAAAAGGTGGGGCATAATATATTGAGTGGCCCTCGTATAACTGAAATATTTCTCTGTATGAATACTTATGGACGCCACTGGATATCTCATTCAGGCCTATAGAGTATAGGCCATTATTACTGCCTTTAAATTGTGCTCTCCTCTTTTCCATTCAAAAACTTATCTTTAACCTTTGTGGCAGTCTGAATCTATATGAAAATCAGTTTGTTTTTTATACTCGCACTGACTCGATATTTGGCACTCTTATCTCATACCACATCTTCTTTCAAACACAGTGTATTCCACGTTATATAGACTTTATATACGTTTATATATACACACCACACACACACACACACACAGTTTGACATCACGTTATGTTGGTTGGTTTTGTAGTGCAAAAAAAATATAACTTATTTGACAGCAAAATGAACACAAAAATAAAAGAATTAATTCAATTTCGGAACAAGTTTCATGCATGCATTTATTCAATTATTTTGCAGTTCTTTATTATTTTATTTATTTTTTATTATATTTTTTTTGGCTCTCTTTTTCAAAATGTGGTTTTTCTTAATTAAAGAAAAATAATTTGTAAATTTACTTAGGAAGAATAAAGGAACCGAAAAAGATGGACCATGTTAATACTATAAAAGAAGTGTAGGCCCTAAATGTATGTAGAACTATCCTATAAAATATTTCAACATGATGAGGAATAGAACTTGGCGATTTGGAGCAAACTTCCACCACTTTATCCCTTCTTGCAGTCAGTCAGTCAGTCAGTCAGCCAGCCAGAGAGTTACAAGGAGTTACAAGGAAAATAAATACCTCAAAAGGCCTTGCGGCCCATACCAAGAAGGTACCAATGGCAACGGGTGCCAGGGAAAAATTCCTACACCTTCAAATAGTGTGCAAGATTCGGTCTAACCTTTTCTTGAACTAATCCACAGGGGAACTGTTCACATCTTCTGAAGGTAACCTGTTCCACGTGTCACAGAGCTTATAGGTAAAGTAATTCCCACACACATTCGTGCTAAACCATTTCAAATCCAACTTCCAATCATTATTGCGAGTTGGGTTATCATTTAAACCAAACATGCTTCTAAAATCGACATCGTTGAACCCGTGTAAGAGCTTGAAAACCTCGATGAGTTGACCGCGCAGCCTCCGAGTTTCCAGCGAAAACAAATTCAGGGTGCGTAAGCGTCGATTAGAGAGAGATAGAGAGAGAGAGAGAGAGAGAGAGAGAGAGAGAGAGAGAGAGTTACAAGGAGTTACAAGGAAAAGAAGTACCTCAAAAGGCCTTGCGGCCCATACCGAGGAGGTACCAAAGGCAACGGGTGCCAGGGAAAATTTTCTACACACTCAAATAGTGTGCAAGATTTGGTCTAACCTTTACTTGAACTAATCCACCGAGGAACTGTTCCTGTTATTAAAAGTTTATTTTTCTTTCAACTATCCTAGCAGTAGTAGAAAACTGGATAGAAAAGTAGAAGGCTCTCTCCCCACCCTCCGCTCCCTCCCTGCCAGATGCAGGTATGGAAAAAGGTTGAAGAAAATACCTTGACCCTGGAAAAGTAGCCAAGGAAATTTTACAGGAAAGTGGAGAATATATAAATAGCTCTATATTTACCTTGCTCACAGAGACACCGTGCAAGCGAACTCCTGCAGAGTTTTCTTATGTTTTAATCTTAAACTATCAACGTGTTAAAGTAATTCCCACATATACTAGTCCTAAATCGTTTCAAATCCAACTTCTAACCATTGTTGCGAGTTGGGTTATCATTTGAACTAAACATGCTTCTAAAATCGACATCTTTGAACCCGCGTCACGTAAGCGTCGATTGTAGCCCATATGCCTAACGAAAGGGATTAACTTTGTGGCATTTTTCGCCAGTTTCCAATCCACCTACCTACTTCCCCACCAATTCCCAGCGCGCGCACTTCGGCCTTTAGCCGGCGGGCTGAGAGAGAGAGAGAGAGAGAGAGAGAGAGAGAGAGAGAGAGAGAGAGAGAGAGAGAGAGAGAGAGAGAGAGAGAGAATCTCAAATACCAATTAAAAACAGTGGCAACATTATCAATGGAGGACATTTGTTTTGGAAGAAGAAATGAGAACTATAAAAGAGCGTTTACCATTTCTAATGAGGAGAGATCTGACTCTGTTGACATATATACCCCAGCAATATATACATCATCCACCACCACGTGCAGTTAATTCAACAATCAAAATTGTATCCAGGACCACACCACCAGTATTCTAGAGATACGACTAAAGGAGAGCATATTTTCGAGAGAGAGAGAGAGAGAGAGAGAGAGAGAGAGAGAGAGAGAGAGAGAGAGAGAGAGAGAGAGAGAGAGAGAGAGAGAGAGAGAATATATATATAAATAATGTTAATTGTGATTTATAGATAAAAAAAACCCAGCTTAGTATAGCAGTTATATCACGAAACAAAATTGCGACGCATCTTGTTCCTGATGCGTCATGCATACATACAAAATACTATGAATAGAAATACTATGTACTATGAATGCTATGGAATAAAGTATTGTTTTTCACGTAAGTAATGACGAGGGTACGGCAAATTGCTTCCATACTGAAGGAAAGTAGTACATGAGTGGAAGAGCAATTTATGAAAATAAACACCTCTCCATCTGTCTATCTATACATACGTACATATATACATAAATACAGTGGCGCTCATACGTATTCGGAGAGAGAAATATTTCATTTATATTCGTCCTTATCTTCTGTATCATGCCTACGATAGTTAGGAAAAGTTTACTCTTTGTTTGGAAAAAATTTAAAAAATAAAAAATTAGTTTAATTCCAACATATAATTTTAAATATCAAAGAATTTGAGGAAAATTAAAAAAAAAAATTAAAAGGCAAACGTTTTCATACATTTATTTACAAAATTATTTAATACTTTGTCCGTCCACCTGAGGCTCGAAGAATTTAAAATTTTTATTATAGTTAGTTGGCTGTTTGTTGATTAGAGACAAAGATCATCAGAATGATGGATTTGCATTCTGGAATAAAAAGTTCTCTGAACAGACGAGACCAGCATTGAATTATTCAGGAACAACGAGCAACGGTATGTTTGGCGAAAATCAAGTACTGCTGCATTCGAGGAAAGAACATTCTTCCTGCGCTTAAACATGGTGATGGAAGTTTGCTTCTTTGAGGATGTTTTAGTGCTTCTGGTACTGGAGAAATTGTCGTCATCAATGGAATCTTGAATTCAAAGAAGTATTAGTAAATTTTATTAGAAAATGTATTGCCTTTAGTTCGGGAGTTGCGAATGGAAGGTAATTGGGTATTGCAACAAGATAATGGTCCAAAACAGGAAAGTAAGAGCACCATGAAATGGCTTCGACAAAAGAACTTCAAGCTTCCCGAGTGGCCCCGTCAATCGGTCTTTTCCGTTTGGGGGCTCGCAGTGAATTTTAATGAAAATCGGTATACTAATGTAGTTTTGGTCACTGATTTCAAAAATAACTTCCTTTTTTGGAGAAATGAAAAATAAAACATGTTAGATCACTTTAAATAATTAATATGTGTTTTAACTAGCTTAAACTAGTTACAGAGGATTGTGTTAAATTTAGCCAGAGTCACAAACTGCTACTGTTTATGAAAAAGTGCTCTAAGTGTGGGAAAGTGTGTTCCTTTGATAAAAATACCGTTCTTTCGCTGCCAAAAGCGTCGGTCAAACGGTAAAAAGTGCAACTTTAAATTATCCCGAACGAAGAATACGTTTTTTGAAGGATCCCGGCAGATCTGTAAAAGTAGCAGAAAAAAATCAAGAATTACTGACCAGTTAGGTCAACTGTACGCGATTGGTTAGGTTAAGTCATGATATTTTCGTTAAAAACATTAATTATTTAAAGTGCTCTAACATGTTTGTTTTTCATTTCTCCCAAAAAAGAAAGTTATTTTTGAAATCAGTGACCAAAACTACATTAGTATACCGATTTTCATTAAAATTCACTGCTAGCCCCCAAACGGAAAAGATCCCAATCAATTTCATTTATTGGGGTTGTTTAACTTCCTTCGCAACATCTAAGGTCATATGACGAAGGGGACCTACAGCTTTACGTGGGATTCGCTACATTATTTGGGCGCGGAGTACGGTCTCCCATCTAACTACTACCCAGACTCAATGTCGCTTAACTTCGCTGATCTCCGGGAAGCGGTGTCACGACATTGGCCACGACGTAGCCCTGGCCCAGTCAAAGTCCGGATCTCAATTTAATCGAGAATTTATTGTTTGATTTGGAAAATGGCGTCCGCAAGAGAAACCCTTCGAATTTGAATGAATTGCAACAATTTTCTTCAGAAGAATGGGCTAAAATTTCTACTGAGGGATGTCGAAACCTTGCAGAAAAATATCCAAAATGAATAATTGAAGTCATTCAAGCAAAAGATGGACAAACAAAATATTAAATAATTTTGTTAGTGTACAAACGCTTTTGCATTTTATTTTTTTTAATTTCCTCAAATTGTTTGATGTTTTACATTATATGTTGGGGTTAGACTAATTTTGTTATTTGTTAAATTTGTCCAAACGAACAGTAAACTTTTCATAGCTGTCGTATGCATGGTACAAAATGTAAGGACGAATACTAGGGGCACTCAATATATTTTGCCCCACCCTTTTTTCTTAGCTAACTAATAGGCCATGGGGCTGAAATATCTTTTGGGCTGTAAGTTTGAACTTTCTGAGCTTCACATAACCGGATTTTTTCAGTTTGAACCTCTCCTCCTTGTATAAAACCGCTTTTAAACGCCCTTGTATAAAACCGATGGTTAACGCATTTTCGAAAATGGCGTCTCACAGTGATGTGCATCGTAAACAGAGAGCTGTTATCGAGTTCTTAACCGTAGAGAAGGACACAGTTGGAAATATTCACAAGTTACGTCTTCAAAACGTTTACGGAATTGCTGCTGTTGATCGAAGCACAGTTGGACGCTGGTCTAAACTTGTGAGATCATCGGAGAGAGGGAGAGCCAGCCTCGATGATGAGCCACGCAGCGGTCGCCCGGCATCGGCTGTCACATCTCACACTGTGCAACGTGCTGTCAGCATCATTCGATCAAATCGGCGCGTCACATACAAGGGTTATCACTGGAGCTACGAATTAGTGAAGGAAGTGTGAATACGATAATTCAGCAACTGGGATACTTAAAAATATGTTCACGGTTTGTTTCTCGCCAACTGACTAAAGATCACAAAGCCCAAAGAAAAGAAATTGCTTCTCAGTCGTTGGTTCGATACGAGACAGAAGGGGATGACTTCCTTTCACGAACTGTGACTGGGGATGAGACTTGGGTACACCACTTTGAACCTGAAACAAAACGCTAATCCATGGAGTGGCATCACGCAGACTCGCCACGCAAGAAAAAGTTCAAAATGGCTCCCTCTGCAGGAAAGGTTATGGCCACCACCTTCTGGGACATGAAAGGGGTGATTCTGGTGGACATTGTAAAGAAAGGACAAACAATCAACTCAGAGGCATATATTGCTACCTTACAGAGAGACTCCAGAGACGTATAAAGCGAGTTCGACCGGAGAGAAAACTGGAAGACGTCCTTCTTTTGCACGATAACGCAAGACCACACAACAGTTTGCAAACAAGAGAGGCCATCACAAAAATGCGCTTGACTGTGTTACCCCACTCTCCATACAGCCCGGATCTGACACCTTCAAACTTCCATTTGTTTTGGCCAATGAAGGATGCTATTCGTGGAAGAAAGTTTCAGAGTGACGATAAGGTTGTTGAGGAGATTAAGAGGTGGCTCCAGCGGAACCCAGCGGACTTTTTTACCAGCAAGGAATAAAGGCCCTTGTTTCGAGGTGGAGGAAAGCCGTAGAAAGGATGGAGACTATGTGGAAAAATAAAAACTTGTAAAAAAGGTATGTAACTACTTGTATACAAAATTTCTGGAACTTACAAGGAAACTTGGAAATAAAAAAAAAGGTGGGGCATAATATATGAGTGGCCCTCGTATAACTGAAATATTCTCTGTATGAATACTTATGGACGCCACTGGATATCTCATTCAGGCCTATAGAGTATAGGCCATTATTACTGCCTTTAAATTGTGCTCTCCTCTTTTCCATTCAAAAACTTATCTTTAACCTTTGTGGCAGTCTGAATCTATATGAAAATCAGTTTGTTTTTTATACTCGCACTGACTCGATATTTGGCACTCTTATCTCATACCACATCTTCTTTCAAACACAGTGTATTCCACGTTATATAGACTTTATATACGTTTATATATACACACACACACACACACACACACACACAGTTTGACATCACGTTATGTTGGTTGGTTTTGTAGTGCAAAAAAAATATAACTTATTTGACAGCAAAATGAACACCAAAAATAAAAGAATTAATTCAATTTCGGAACAAGTTTCATGCATGCATTTATTCAATTATTTTGCAGTTCTTTATTATTTTATTTATTTTTTATTATTTTTTTTTTTGGCTCTCTTTTTCAAAATGTGGTTTTTCTTAATTAAAGAAAAATAATTTGTAAATTTACTTAGGAAGAATAAAGGAACCGAAAAAGATGGACCATGTTAATACTATAAAAGAAGTGTAGGCCCTAAATGTATGTAGAACTATCCTATAAAATATTTCAACATGATGAGGAATAGAACTTGGCGATTTGGAGCAAACTTCCACCACTTTATCCCTTCTTGCAGTCAGTCAGTCAGTCAGTCAGCCAGCCAGAGAGTTACAAGGAGTTACAAGGAAAATAAATACCTCAAAAGGCCTTGCGGCCCATACCAAGAAGGTACCAATGGCAACGGGTGCCAGGGAAAAATTCCTACACCTTCAAATAGTGTGCAAGATTCGGTCTAACCTTTTCTTGAACTAATCCACAGGGGAACTGTTCACATCTTCTGAAGGTAACCTGTTCCACGTGTCACAGAGCTTATAGGTAAAGTAATTCCCACACACATTCGTGCTAAACCATTTCAAATCCAACTTCCAATCATTATTGCGAGTTGGGTTATCATTTAAACCAAACATGCTTCTAAAATCGACATCGTTGAACCCGTGTAAGAGTTTGAAAACCTCGATGAGTTGACCGCGCAGCCTCCGAGTTTCCAGCGAAAACAAATTCAGGGTGCGTAAGCGTCGATTAGAGAGAGAGAGAGAGAGAGAGAGAGAGAGAGAGAGAGAGTTACAAGGAGTTACAAGGAAAAGAAGTACCTCAAAAGGCCTTGCGGCCCATACCGAGGAGGTACCAAAGGCAACGGGTGCCAGGGAAAATTTTCTACACACTCAAATAGTGTGCAAGATTTGGTCTAACCTTTTCTTGAACTAATCCACCGAGGAACTGTTCCTGTTATTAAAAGTTTATTTTTCTTTCAACTATCCTAGCAGTAGTAGAAAACTGGATAGAAAAGTAGAAGGCTCTCTCCCCACCCTCCGCTCCCTCCCTGCCAGATGCAGGTATGGAAAAAGGTTGAAGAAAATACCTTGACCCTGGAAAAGTAGCCAAGGAAATTTTACAGGAAAGTGGAGAATATATAAATAGCTCTATATTTACCTTGCTCACAGAGACACCGTGCAAGCGAACTCCTGCAGAGTTTTCTTATGTTTTAATCTTAAACTATCAACGTGTTAAAGTAATTCCCACATATACTAGTCCTAAATCGTTTCAAATCCAACTTCTAACCATTGTTGCGAGTTGGGTTATCATTTGAACTAAACATGCTTCTAAAATCGACATCTTTGAACCCGCGTCACGTAAGCGTCGATTGTAGCCCATATGCCTAACGAAAGGGATTAACTTTGTGGCATTTTTCGCCAGTTTCCAATCCACCTACCTACTTCCCCACCAATTCCCAGCGCGCGCACTTCGGCCTTTAGCCGGCGGGCTGAGAGAGAGAGAGAGAGAGAGAGAGAATCTCAAATACCAATTAAAAACAGTGGCAACATTATCAATGGAGGACATTTGTTTTGGAAGAAGAAATGAGAACTATAAAAGAGCGTTTACCATTTCTAATGAGGAGAGATCTGACTCTGTTGACATATATACCCCAGCAATATATACATCATCCACCACCACGTGCAATTAATTCAACAATCAAAATTGTATCCAGGACCACACCACCAGTATTCTAAAGTGCAACGGCTCACCGATTAACACCGACCAGAAGAAGAAAATCCGAACAAAGGACTATTAATTCTCTAAATATTATATACTCATATACAAATATATAAGGACTCTGCACTAACAAAGCAGATAGCAAAGTACATCACCGACAAAATTATGGTCTGAAATTCATCACAAATATGTTTAACGGAAACACCTTCATAAATATGAAAAAGATTGTGAAAATTGCATCGGAAACACTAAAGGAAGCAGTAAAGAATAAGGAGGAGGCTATTGTACAGAGGGTTGACAAAAGTAAATAGACATCAATAAAAGCAAAGGGAAAGGAACACGATTTTAAATATATTTGATCCAGTTAATTTGTTATTACTTATTGACTTATAATCAAAGAAAAAAAATTGGAAAAAAACCCAAAAGTAAGCAAAGGAAGTAAACCTAATCATATGAACCTGTGCAGATCATCAATCACCACAAAAAATTAATTTAAATTTGTTACAATTTAAATAAACAAGTTAAAATCACTTAAAATCCCAGCACCAAATATTTTAATTCGTGGCGATTTTAACTTTTCATTCTTAACAGAGGAGAAAAATAATGAAGTTATGTTGAGAAGTTCCATGACGAGATGACAGATCTTAGTCTAATTTATTAAGAAACTTTTGCACTTACCCAGGAAAACGAAGAGGAAAATGTGGTAGCAGATAACAAAATATAATACAAAAATATTTTTACACCTTTGCGAAAAGGAAAATGAAATGTAAAGAAAGTGTTGGCCTGGAAACAGATGCATTAAATGAATAAAAAAATGACCCAGACAAACATAAGAGAACTACTTCAGGAAGAATTTAACTATGTTGAGGACCCCTAAGCCGGAGATAAAAATATAAAATCCTGATGTGAATTCTTTGACATACTGTACGTGCAAATCAGTCAAGAACAAGTACGGCTAGGAATCTATGAATTGATTTTGAATTTTCAGAAGGGGACGTAATTAAAACTCTATCACAAATATGAGAGAATTTGGCAAGAGAAATGGAGTGCCATGTTTCTGAAGCAATGCAAAGAGAGGGTAAACAAGGCATTATAGTTATAGGCATTATTGCCGAGTGAAAAAATCACTCGGCAATCACTCGGCACTGACAAATCTCAATCCATTAAAGAATGGGAACATTGTTCACAGAGCAATGCCTAAGAATTATCGCCAAGCACCACTCACCTCCCACCTTATAAATTTTTTTTACGTATAATTAGAGACACAATTGCTATCTACAAGAAAATAATTTATTCAATCCGAACCCACATGGATTCAGGCAGTAAGTTCATGCCTATCACAGTTATAAGACCACCAAGAGAAAATATTGAAAACATTGTGTTGAAGTCAAAATATATAGATGTAATATATAGGCTACTGATTCCGCTATAACATTCGATAAATGTGACCATGGGATTATAGCACACAAACATAAGAAAACATGACCTACTGAAAACTGGGACAATGGATATTTAATTTTTTTACCCAGAGAATATAAAAAGTATAAATAAGTAGAGTTAAGTTTGAAATGATGATTGCAAACATAGATGCAGACATTGAAAACAGGGTCGTATCATGCCTTGCCGGATACAAAGATGTGCAGGGAAGTATGAAATGATAGTGACAGAAAAATTACAAAATGACATTGAAACACTATTCAGGTGGGCTGAAGAAATCAATATGAAGTTCAGCGAAGAACAATTCCAAAGTATAGGATTTGGTGATAAGAAGGAGCCACACAATACAGGGAACAAAATCCTGCAAAACAAACGGATAACAATAATCCCACAAGTCAGGGATCTTGGTGTAATAATGTCATCGGATTCTGAATAGAGAAAACGTTATAACAAAATTATAACAGCAGGAAAAATAATGGGAATTATTTGGAGGAGCTTCAGCAGCAGAAAGGCAAACATCATGCTAAAATTATGGAAGAGTTTAGTACTCCCAGTAATTGAGTATTGCTCAATACTCAGAAGCCACAAACTAGTGATGGGACGATTGTCATATTTCATACAATCGCTGTTGCGATTGCGATTGCGATTGTCAGAATTTGAAAATCGCGCGATTGCGATTGCGATGTTTTAGCTTTAGCCTCACATAACGCTCATTTATGCTTTAAATATACCTAAACGCGTTACCTACCATAGGGTTAGCTTGATTTTTTAACATTCCAATTTTACATAGAGCAAATAAAGAGGTGTACTTATTGTTATTATTAAACCAATTTTTTATTCTGTTTTCAACTAATTCGCAACCCGTTTTCATTTCTGTTTTTGACTTATTTATTATTTATTTATTATTCCGTATTGTTGTTAGCTAAACGTTCCTTTAAGTACGCATGAAAGAGCAGCTTTCATAGCAACTTTTGTAGAGATTTAAATCTTTTGTTCACAATCGCAACAATCGCACTCATTAAATGCGATTGCAATTGCGATTGCGATTGTAAAAAATGTGCGATTGTATCGCGATTGCGATTGCGATTGCGATGCATCGTCCCATCACTACCACAAACAGAAAATGAGACGTCGCAAACAGAGAAGTCATACAAAGGACATTTAGAAGAAATGAAAGATGAAGACAGCTGGTCGCGACTGCAATCCTTAAAACTCTACTCTCTGCAAAGAAGATGTGAGAGATACACAGTAATATACATAGATATAATATATGATGCAAACCCACAAGGAAAAAGAAAAATGATTGCATCATTCATTCATTTTACGTGTTTGTGAAATTCATCCCATATATAATATATAGTGGTGCACCGATTAATCGGTATCGGCACCTGGCATGCCGATTAATCGGCCATGCCAGGTATTTTCCTAATATCGGCATGCCGGGTGCCGATACCGATTAATCGGTGCACTACTAATAATATATATGTTACATATAGACCGAAGGAACTGTTCTAGGAAAATTGAATCCACTATAGTCCGAATAAGTAATGGTAAATGACAAATACCATACTTATTCGGACTATAGTGGACTTATTTTCCCAGAAGAGTTCCTTGTTCTATGCACGGTCTGTGTGTAACATAAAAGTTTCTCAGGGAACCATTCTGAGTTGTAGCATATATATATATATATATATATATATAATATATGTATGTATATATACACACACACACACACACACACACACACAGTCGTATATTATGGAACATACTCGAACCAGGGCTGGATTAAGGCTGTGAGGGGCCTAAGGCTAATAAGAGGGAAGGGCTATATATTATATATAATTCATAAAATCTTCAAACAAATAGAAATGTATATTATTTATCCCAAAATCAAAGCTATGAACATTTAAAAAAAAAAAGCAGCAAAAATAGCATACAATTAAAATAGAGAATGATTTCTTCCTTTAATAAATGCAAAAAACTTCACTTTTCTACGTAATAGACAGAGTTTATTTCCATAACAGTTTCGATGCCCACTGGCATCCTCTTCGCATCCCTCTGGCATCCCCAAGAGGATGCCAGTGGGCATCGAAACTGTTGTGGAAATAAACTCCGTCTATTAGAGTGGGTTTTTATTATCATATTTCTTCCTTCCTGGCTTCAAACTGTGATATCAAACAAAACATCCCCCTTTCTTCGACATGTTGAATGATCATTACACTAGGCCCAAATTCCCATCGTCTGAAAACAATTTCGGAAACAGATTAACCCTTTGAAGACAATCATACAAAAATGGATGAAAATCCTACATAGATAGCGACAATAATACACCATCAGATATAATGGCATAAAAAACTCTTAACTAAAACTAAAAAACTTATTTTCTACCTCTAAAGATATAATTATGCAGTTATACAGTATATGATATTACTTAACCAACCTTGTGACAAAGATTTAGGCTTTATGATATAAAAATTAAGGCCTAAACTCGAGGGCCTAAAAAATATGAGGGCCTAAGGCTACAGCTTTGTTAGCCTTATTAATAACACTGGTATGCATATGAAATGTTTTTGTCTGCTGTGAGGGTTTTTTCAACTCATATTATATAATTCGACCATGCTGAATTCGAAAATGACATTGGTTTTCCTCAATCAGGTCAGGTTTTTTCTCTATTGGCCATTTATTATAAGTCCAATTTTATCCCCAAATTTATTTATTTTTTTTAGCTTAAACACTGTAGATACGAGTAATATTATAAGAACACTCGTGAAAAATGAAAACATTGTGTGAATAAATACTTTTATTCATACAATGAATATGGAAAAAAGTTTATTGAGGAAGGAATGAAGTTTTTTTGGCTTTCCGTCTGTGTTTTTCTTCGGGCACGTCTCGCTTCAAACACCAGCAATAGTCCGCCAGCATATTGATATCCCAGTTTCCCTGGTACCTCTCTTCCATTATTTTGATATCTTGGTGAAATCGTTCACCCTGTTCCTCACTATAATCCCCGCAATTTTCAGGAAAATAGTCCAAGTGGGACCACAAAAAGTGCATTTTTATGGACATGCGCGACCCATGAGCTTTGAAAGCTTCCATCAAGTTTTCGACAACGGACTCGTATTCTGGACTTCTACGCTTGCCAAGAAAATCAGTGACAACTGATTTGAATGCCTGCCAGGCATTCTTCTCAGTTGGAGTCATTGCGTTTTCGAACTGAGTATCCTTGATCAAAGTTCGAATTTGAGGACCATCAAAAACCCCCAGCATTTAGTTTAGCATCAGATATATGAGGAAATTTACTCTCGAGATATCGGAATGCTGAACCCTCCTTATTCATTGATTTGATGAAATTTTTCATGAAGCCCAGCTTAATATGAAGTGGTGGGAGCAAAATTTTTGTTGGTGGTACAAGGGGCACTGAAACGACATTATGCGACCCAGGTTCAAAATTCTCTCTGGATGCCCATTCACGCTGTGCATAGTGCTTCTCATCCGCTCGGCTATCCCATTTGCAGAGGAAACATGGGTATTTCGTGTATCCCCTTGCATTCCCAATACAAATGCCACAATCTGAAAAAAAAAGAAAATATTTAAAGAATTTAGAGAATTTGTTCTATCAGATAAAAAAATCTATGCATTGGACTGTATCACTTCTGTGGGGAAGTTAAGTGTTCTTATACGCTCTCAAATAACCTTTTGAAAAACAACATAGTCAATAGCAATAGTTTACTTATGATATTAGTATTACCTTCAAATCTCCACAGATCCTCCAGTTATGTTGGTCGTATACGAGAGCATCCAGTAAAATTTTCATGTTATCGTTGCTCTCAGTAAGTTGTACGGAATGTGCTACAGGGACTGATGCAACCCTATTCCCAATGTTGAGAAGTATTGCTTTCAAACTTCGTTTAGACGAGTCTATAAATAGCCTCCATTCTGATGCGTTACATGGCAGGCCCAAGGATTCGATTAGCCCCTCAACATTGCAGCAGTACACTAAGGAAGAGGTATTTTCGTGCACTGCAAAAAACTAGCGGAATTCTTCCTCTCGTTTCTTATACCAGGAGAATGTTGTTCCCGGAGCCAGCAAGTTGTCCTCTCGAAGTCGTGAGCCCAAGATCTCGGCAGCTAATTTGGAAAGTCCTAAATCCCTGGTAAGATCATTAAGTTTGGCCTGGTTGAGAGGCCTCGGCTCATTTGAAGCGGTATTTTGAGGTATATACGACTGGGACTGGTCATTGGCATTGGTCATTGATTCATCATCAGAATCATCGAAGTCCAGGGTTTGAGGTGGGTCGGGTATTGGAATTCCAGGACCATGGGGTACAGGTCTCATAGCAGAAGGAATGTCAGGGTATACAACAATGTGTTTATTCTTCTTGTTGACTCCTGAAAATAGAAACACAGAAACATGGATATAAAACTTGCATATGAAATAGAAGAAGCATTCAGACAGTGGCGGCTCGTGAGGGAAGGCTGCGTTCTGTAAGATATGAAATAGGTCGATGGAGTCTGTATATTTCTTTCTTTTTCATTCATATTGTCCCTTCGGGGACAATATGAATGAAAAAGAAAGAAAATATACAATCATTGTATATGTAAATGTAGCTTGTATAACAATATGTATGTGTAAATGTATTTTCTATAACTATGTATATGTAAATGTATGATTACCATTATGGTGAATATTATGCTATATATGGTGAATATTACATTATGGTGAATATTATGTCAAGTTTCATACGAGGATTTCAAAATATTTAAGAAAAATAAATTTATAAGCCCACCTTGGAGGTTTGTCATGCAGAAATAGCAATCTGTCACGTGATCCTTTCCTTCTCTCCAAATCATGGGAATTCCAAAAGGCAAAGATTTCGCTCTGCCTTTGCTCCATCTTCTCAAATTTTCAATGCACGTCTTGCAGCACATATGAGGGGCGAAATTTTTGTCCTGGTCCCCTAGCTTAATTCCAAAGTATGCTCTATACATTGTCTTCACAAATTTAGTGATTTGGGACTGGTTATTTGGCATGGTAACCGTCCCACATATGTAGCAGAATCTATTGGGATCATTTTTACACGCTCTATTCATTATGAAATATTTTATCTATATGCCTGAAAAGTAAAAAAAGATATTATACAAGTGAAACAAGTGATGATAGATGTTACTGTTCCAATTCCGCTTTGACAAAATCACGAAAAATTCTATTTTACTTATGAGGCCATAGCCGGATAACCTGAGCTGATTGAGAAAAACGGATTGCAGATTCGAAATCGGCAGGAAAAACTCTATAAGAATCACTTACAAAACCCTTGACAGCAAAATTGATGCATACCAGTGTAATGGTTAATCTGGCCTTGCCTCGAACAATATTAGAAATGAAATGCAAACACACCTGGATACTTTTTGACTTACCCTCGTATATTATGGAACATACTCGAACGATATTAAAAATGAAATAAAAATACGCTGGAATAAGCGAATAGATTGATTCTGTACTATCTCAGCAGCGTTAGGACAAAAGTCCATGAAAAGGAAGATGGAAAATGCTCTCAGAATACGAGGTTCAAAACTCTTCAACATGCCTAAGGAAGTGAGGAACCTCCAGCACACTTGAATAAATTTAAGAATCAAGTGGCCAGGTTCCTGTGTGAAGTCCCTGACCAATTGTACGTAGCTGCTATGACGACGGGATGAGAGTAGAAAACAGCTCTCTCCTCTAACAAATTCGGATCTTTACAGTTTTATGAACTGTAAATTTTTTTAAATAAAACTACATTTTTGCAGTGTAGTTTTATCCGCTAATTTCAAAAAAACATATTTTTTTTGGAAAAACAAATTTTTTTTTAAATAATTTGTGTTCAAAGTACTTGACGATTGGTTAGATTAAGTCGTCGTATTTTCGTTAAAACTAAAAAAAATATCACAACTTAACCTAATCAATCATCAAGGGCGTACGTACAGTTGACCTAAATTGACCTAAATTGGCATTCAATTAACCTAACCGGGCATTCAATTAACCTAACTGGGCATTCAATAATTTTTCCGTAGGTTTCGATTAATTTTAAGCAACTTTTACCTAATAATAACATCCTGTTATATGCGCTATAGCAAATTTGGTGGGGAGATAGCAATCCGCCAAACCGAAAAAATCCTCGTAACGGTTTTCAGCGAATTTTTTTTTTTTTTTGTTTGTTTCCTCTTCTGACGTCATTATAATGGCGCCGCAAAATAATTTTAAAACATTTCACAAACTTTGATTAATATTTACGGATCTTATTTGTCACTTGCGCTCATATTGTATTTAATAACATTTCGTTAAAAACATAT